>CAMPET010000084.1:31621-50352 GCA_946803715.1 Beroe ovata | reverse complement strand
TGTGTGTGTGTGTGTGTGTGTGTGTGTGTGTGTGTGTGTGTGTGTGTGTGTTTGAGTGTGTGCGGGTGTTTGTGGTTATCGGAAGAAGAATTGGCGATGAAGAATTTAGGATTTTACGAAATTCTCTGCACTTCTTCTGTTTGAGCACGAGCTTATTGATCACAATTGAGAATCAACTTTACGAGTTTCGAACAAACAAATAATAAATACAACATTTTCCATAGAAATTATGATGCTCCGGCCTTCAACTTTACAAATATCTTTACGGGAGTTGAGGACGATAATATTATGTACACAGAATAACAAGAATATCTACAAATCTTATCATCGTATGCTCGAAAAAACAGTTACAAAAAAATTATAAATAACGTGATAGCTATGATATGGTCAGTCCATGTTTGAATGTCGTATTTCATCGAAAACTTTCCAAATAATCCGATAGAGCCACACTGAATCAGTGTCGCTGATGGAAATCACGAAACAAAGCCTTGTTGTGAAAAGGAACGAACTGTCTATGATCAATTGGCGCCAGTTTTTGTGATCTATAGTTATTGATCCAGAGTTTTTGTAATTTTCGTGATCTATGACATCTTACTGCTGGTTCTGCATCATCTTGGTGAACTCGTCAAAGTCGATTTTTCCGTCTCCGTTGGAATCTGCCTCCCGTATCATCTCCTCAATGTCCGCCTCGGCCAGGTTGTTGTCCACATTGTTCATTATGGTCCGCAACTCAGACCTGGGAAACGGGGGAGAGTGACTTTTGCAGCAAATTTTAAGAACCTATCAAGTTTTCAGGTGAATAACAAGTTCTTGTTTTCAATGTCTATCTCATCAACTCGATCAATAGACGGTTAGCTCTAACAACCTTGATATGTAACCGTCCCCGTCTTTATCAAAGAACTTGAAAGCGTCTATAAAGTCCTCTGGGGGCTTCTCCCGCTGGAAATGTGGTCCAATGAGCACCTTGAACTCTGAAACAAGAGGCAATGTCACTGGGAGTGATGTCATAGGGACTGAGAGCAACTTTCTTTGTGAAAGCATTCCTTTATGAATGCTCTGTAGTTTATTATCTTAATTATGATTTAGATACTAAGTTGGTAGGTATTGCTGGTCTCACCTTCGAATTCTATGGTTCCAGAATGATCGGCATCCGCTTCGGCGATCATGTCATTGAGATCTTCCTTCGAGGCTACGATACCTGAATTATCAAATGATTGATTTCTACGATACACGTTATGGTCTGAAGCCATGGTGGATTGAAAACATGAGAACCAACCCCCTCGCATTTCTTACTATCCTCGACTACTTAAATATTAGTTTACCCCCTTTCCTCAATACCCCTCGAGAGTGCCCTCTAAATTCCCCAAAACAACTTCAACATCCCGGATTGGTGCCCCTAAACCGAAGTGGCGCCCCTAAACCGAAGTGGTGCCCCTAAACCAAAGTGTTGCTCCTAAACCGTAGTGGTGCCCCTAAACCAAAGTGTTGCTCCTAAACCAAAGNCTATTATCCTTGTCAAACATCCGGAATATGTCCTGTAACTCTGCCATCTCGGATGCTGACAGCTTGACATCTGGTCGAGGCTCGTCTGGAGGAGAATAGGGGTTAGAGAGTCTAATTCTTGAGGGAAAAAAGTTTCCTTATTTCTATAAAAACGCTAAGTAAAAGTATAGTTCACGGCAAGTTATCGGAATGTTTTTTTGAAAGAAAAATGTAAAATTGTAATTACAGAACATAGGTTTTCTCATTGGGGCTGACACTTGATCTGAAAAGATGAATCTGGGTTACTTGTGCTAGTGATCATGAGGTTATGGGATATTGGGGTGATAACGAGTTGTTCTTGATGCAAATCTCGCACAAGAAACTCGATTTTCTCAATCTAAAATCTCTATTCCCATTTTCCTCCCTCTATCTACCTTGTCGACCATAATCCCTCATAGCATAGTTATTCGGTAACTTATTAATAACGGGCAGCTGTCGTGACACTTGTTGCTGTTGCTGCTGCTGACCAAAATGTTTCGCGGGTGGTAACCGTCGGGTGGTGCTGGTCAGCTTGACGTGGTTGTTGCTCAGTGGTTGTCTGGTGTGACCACTCTGTCGCAGAATGGAGCTGGACACTTGTTTGGGGTGGTAGACAGCGGGAGCTGGCCGTTGTTTGGACATGCTGAACGCACACACGTGCTGGGTAATTACTACACGTTACACTTGGTGATTGAACACGTTACACGTGGTGATTGAACACGTTACACGCGCTTAGGAAATACATCATTTTGGATAACAATACACGTGGTGAGAAGAAAGGCGGTATCTGGGTTTATTGAATCGAGGACTGGTTATTATCAGATGTTGCTCCTAAAATTCTAACAATGTTGAGGAAAACCAGAAAGACAATAGACATTAGATACAACAAAGTAAAATCTGGACACAAAATAGCTGAAATCTCAAACCACGAACATTAAGGAACTGTTAAATCTCCTGATCCCAAAGCTCACGACACTCCACTTTCTGCACACACTCACAGACTGTGTTAATAGCCTCTCTCTCTCCCCCCTCATTAGTCTCAGAGACACACAGCACTGGTAAAACAATCCGAAACAGAGGGGAAAAACCTGTGGACAACTTGGAACAAGTATGGTAGACGACTTCCGGGAAGGAAAGACTACGTTTATATATGAGGGTAGTTGTTTTTGGAGGGTTAAAAACGTGATATCATCATAGTCGCTATATAAGTACGATATGATATGACTGCATATTATCTATCACTTATATTATGTGCCAGTGCTTAGGGTAAAGTTAATGACTGTTTTTAACGACCTGCAAACATATTTAATGTATTCGTATTATATGATGGTGCGAAATATACCCCCTCATTAGGACTTTCACCGTTCTCTCATTAGTTTTAGATTATGTACTTGTGTTATATACTTCCGCCTAATTTCCTCCAAGCTAATGATATCTACCCGCAGATTGGGCCCTCTAGACTAGACTTATAAACTCGCACGGGGTGGGGGTTGTAATTACGGTAGGAAAAACCAATATATCATGTACAAAAATATATATCTCTCGAATTCATGCTGCGTCCTGCAAAACTATCCTATCTACGCATACCTACACCAGACTACTGGATAAATAGTGTGTGCTCGATACTCAAAATAGCTTATTTATTTCGTATCTAACGGGTTTCTTCCGAGCGATTTCGATAGAAAATGTCAGAATCTTTTCTGTCAAGGTGGAACCATGCAAAGATATGTGTTTTGGAATAAGGATATATAGGCACTAGGTATGAGAAACATTTTCGTGAGGTTTTCGACTAATGAATAAGATTGTTGAAAATGGATGAGGTGCAGGACAGAACGTAATAGTCATATTATTTCAAAGGAAAGGGCGAGCCGTGCACGTATAGTTACTACTTGATATGAAATACCGATTAGAGCAGCGGTTTCAGTGCATGTTCAAGTGTTTACGGTAAACAATAATAATATGATCATCTAGAGTACTCGTGCCTTGAAAAATATTATCAAGTCTTTTTTTCGATAGAACTCTCAGTGGGTCATTGCTCATGCTTCTCAACTTGTCTAATGTCTGTCTCATTATCCATACTAGGTGTGTATTGTAGAAAGCAATTATACGTCAGGATATGGTGGTCTAAATCAAAAAATGGTGGTCTGGAACTTATGGATGGAAAAATTGTATGTGCAACAAAGGATTTTCATCCTGTGATTTTTCCATAACTTACCTGAAAAATCAATCAAGTAGCGCATTTCTTTCGGTCCAACGTCTTTCAGCTCCAAAAGGCTATAATTCGGAAACATGATATGGATTGAATAATTCGTATCCGAACAAAGTGAGAATTTGCCACAAATCACTAAAATAGCAGATCAGCTTTGTTGCTCGTTGATTTCCTATCGATTCTATATTTATACCCATGCCAAGATTGTATCGTCAAATAGGGAATGATAACGTACGCTAATTCTTGTTGCAGACGGAAAGAAAATGGTTTCTCATTCGGTTCTGCGAGAATGTAACGTCATACACTGACACTATCAATGATGGAGCAGGCTATATATGAACACGCCATCCGAATAATGAAACACGTGACTGATTTGTACCATGTGTTTTCTGATAGTTACCATGGCAACAATGACTGAGTGGTAACGTGAGCACGTTTCCTAAGTAACGTCATGATCATGTCATGATTACTGTTAGCATTCTTCATTATCTGACGATTATAGTGATCGCTGTATACTGCGCATGAAAAGAACAGAAGTTGTGTGGAATCAGCGTTCTGGTGGTCTCTGTGTGGTTCTGTGGGGAATTGCCAAGATTTCACTGTGGCTTTCAGTGGCTCTTTCTAGTAATAGTGGTTCTAAGTGGCTCGACCTGGATCATAGCAGAGAGAGGGTGCTAATCAGCCACCATCTCAACAGCCGAATATCAACCCATATTGGAATGGAGTGCTAGAAAATCTATATTTGGATCAATCGTACCGATTGGATGACTCACACTTACCTATAACCGGAGTTTCCTTCACTTCACTCTCCTCTATCGAGTCACCACTCTCCGATTCAATGTCGTCTGTTTCCGATGGATCCACAGTACCGTTAGTCACTACTGGTGCTGGGTTGCCACGCCCACTTTCTGACAAACACCCGTTACTAGGTACCACACCACTCTGCGACCCGGCGTTTTGCACCTCATCAGTCTGTGTAGTGCTCTCCTCCGCTGCAAAGTTATTCACCGTAACTTTCTCTGATACTAACAGTTCCTTCTCTTCCTGACGCACACCCTGATCTCCATTCACTACGTGAGCAGCCACTGAGTCACACGACTGAGTTTTTGATGATAGGGTACAGCAGAAAAAACTTCCCATCTGGAGCTGTGGAGTTAGGGGGATGGTTTCTGAGGTTTCGACAATATAGTTCTTAGTAGCTATCAGAGCTTGGTTTCAGTGGAGTGCCGATGAGTTCTGCAGTCTCTTGGTTGTCATCAATGAAGTGCCCTGTAGCGATCCTGCTAAGAAAAAGAGTGTCATATAACAACTCGAGACTGGCGAGGTAGAATTCAAGCAAAAATCACGATGAGTTGTTTTTATCCGCGCGAATCATGTTGAATTTAAGCGGTTATGTACATCTAAGTGATCATAATTTCCGCTGTTAACCCTCCATAAGCCGATCTCCTGAGATCTTAGGAATATTATAGTGTCGGTACATATGATGTAAACGTCGGCAAATTGTTAGATGTATATTTTCTATTGTGGACACACGATATCGAAGCGACAAACGGCAGGAGAAGGATATCGGAACTGAAACTCATGCGGATTTGGGTTTGAAATGCAAATCTCGCGTTTCATTATGAAACGATTATGATTTTCTCCCATGATCGGGGCCAAAATCTAGCTGAGACGATTGGCGGTCCATATGATGACCGGATCAAGAAGTCGCTTATTAGCGGTAGAAGCAAACAAAAAACTTGTGTCAAGAGTCAAGACAGACACGAATCTCTACGTTTGTTTGTTTGTGGGTGTGACTGTGTGTGAAAGTGTGGCGCGATGTGTAATTTCAGCACGGCTCGTAATTGCAAAAGTTTGAAAATATCCAGCTCGAGACCATTAACTCATTATCTCTTGGAAATGCAAAACTAGGTTTTCCTCAATTAGCACGATTAATTCTTGACGTAATCATATTTTGCTCGAGTGCTTTGCGCAGTTGACAAAAATTTTTCGGTGTTTAACGTATCGCGTTCATTGAAAAGTTCGAGCTTAGAATAATTTGGTTCCTATACTTCCCAACGATTTCACCTACAGCAAATATTGTGAAGGTGATCGTTAGGAAATTACAGTCATTATAACTCACGTGACCCGATATTATTTCTACTATTATTCCTAAACACACGGAGTGATCTATGATATCCAACGGTGGCCGAGATTTTCAATCGGGAATTCTCAATTCTCGAGATATAGACAGTACAGCTTATCTGCGGGCCATTATCAAATTATGATACCAAATATAATTTTGGCCGCGGGTAAATGGGGGTGATTATAGATGACTTTAAATCATGATGATTCCGGAGATGTGAATTCGGTTCAGGAATATTTCACATGTCAATTTGTTATTAAATGGAAGTTTAACCCCGGGTATATATACGATTTATCCCCGCGATGGAAAATGTTTTGAAGATCAAAGAAAGGTTCTGATGATTTTGTTGGTGTGATCGAAGAGCGTGATCTTTACAAATGATTAAAGAGTGGTGTCGTGTGTTTACTGTCATGGTGGCAAACGGAAGTCGTGTCAAGCTCAGGGAATGGTTTCAAACTGGAGTGGTGTCAAAGACCTCGAGAGAAAGGGTCCACCGATGATAAAAATAGCACTGCCCCCACATTCCTCTCTTTATATCGGAATTCTATAAATAGCAAACAGTGAAGTCTCTGATCTTGGACTCTTGACGCACGCATCGCTGGAACTCCATATGAAGTAGGTAACAATACTATTATGTATGTTATGGGCGAGTGCTATGCCGTGATCCAATCTGTGTATTATGTCACGTGACACCTGTGTGATGTCACGTGTGACACCACATACACACTCGCGTATATTCCTTGTGGTGTCACGAGTTTTATATTCTGTACCTATATGGGGGTAAAAGAGAGAGGGTTGGGATCAATAATTATCATATCTCTGGGTCTCTGGATTAATATTGTGCGGAGTTAATCATTAGATCATTGTCAAGTATGATGGTTTCGCGAGAATTGTGGTGTCATTATGTGGCTCTAGGTAGTTTGATGAGGAAGCTGTCATGTTGAGATGAAGTTTTGTCAAATAAAAGTGGTGTCAAGAGGGAGTGGTGCCAGAGTGCAAGTGGTGTCAAGAGGACGCGATATCAGAGAGCAAGTGGTGTCAAGGAAATAATGTAGATTTAAAGTGGTGCCCGAGTGGTGTCAAGAAGGGCTGGTGTCAAGAGATTCCATTTCTCAGTTGAGTTGGTCAAATGAATCACAACTGAATGCTTATCCATTTCGAACTAATTACATCTAATTAGCAATAATCACACGGAAACTCATCAATAATGCTCTCAATATCGTCCATTACAAACTCTGTGTACGGCTCGGAATACTTGTTGGACCTCGCAAATCCTTGGTGCAGCTTGAACTTGAATATTTCATTGAAGGAGTAGCAGTATCCCATGGCAGAAATCTCATTAATTTCATACCCTTTGCCACCCTTCAAGATCACCTTAATATCACCTGCGTACCCTCCCTTTTCAGATTTCCCGACTTTCACCTTTTCTTCCCCCACTACTTTCCCGCCAACCACATACTGGATCCTCTGAACACCTCTAATCTCACTCTCAAACTCTAGCTCGACTTGCTCCGCTTTGCACAGTCCTGGTAGCTCTATTTTCACCCACGCATTCCTCCCTTTGCCAATCCAGCTGGTAGTTCTGTCACCGTCAACCAACACCTCCGCGCCGGTGTTATCACCTGACGTCACCACGGGTCGTGACTGTGTGATTGTCGTCCGTGGCACCGTCTCTCGTCCCAGCACGACAATCTGACGAATACCGAAGTAGTACCGATCGAACCACGGATCAACTGAACCGTCCCTCATCTCCACTCGGATTTTCCTGGTCAGTTCCTCCCAACCCGGGAGAGTTCCCCATGCGTTATACCACTCCTCCTCCCGGTCTTCGTCCTGCCGACCCCGGACTTTGACGAATTCTCCGTCTTCCCTCTCGGCAAGAACGTCATAGTCGTTGCTATACGAAGTTCCCCACCAGTGGATCATCATCGTGTCCACCGAACATGGTGTTCCCAGGTCTATCTCCACCCAGGCGGAGTTGGGATCTTCTGCAGCCCACTCGCCACCCTCGTAACCTATAACCTGAGCCCCCTCCGCATTCTCACTCGCTCTCACAGCCTTGCTCAGCGCTACATTCTCCACCTCTCCTGATTGATTATCCGCTTCTTGCAGGTAGGGCAGCAATTTCATTTGTAAGTGTTTCCGACTCACTTTCGTGTCATGTAGGGAAGATTCTAGGTCCATCCAAGCATCGTAATTCTGTGGACATAGCGTCAGTGCTTGTTCTAGAAGAGTGAATCTCAAGTCTGCATCCTTCACGTAAAACTCAGCCAGGATCCTCATCTTTTCCGATTCTCTGTACGAGTCCAGGTTGGTCTGTGCCTCTGTCATGGCTGTGAAGAAGGGGGCTCCCCATTTCCAAGTATAGTGAATACCGGAGTGGGTGGTACTCTCCTTCCACCCACTGATATCGTTGTCAAGGTACCAATCTGTCCCATTCTTCATCCAGATAAATGCACAGTGTCCAGGCTGGCCCACTGGGAGGGCAGGGATACCGAATGCCTGGGCCATCCCGGATCCAAATTTGGAGATCGCCCCACAGACCCCACCAATGGCGTGAATCCACTCTAAAGTAACAGGTTGTCCATAGTAGTATCCCTCGTCGTGAACACTAATCCCATCATCATTATACAACTTGTATTCCACCATGCTGTGTGTTGCGGATCCGATCTTGAGTGGATCCCGGAACTCCTCCGGGACGTTGGCCCGTGCCCACACCAGCTCATCGTCCTGTGCCCACGATCCCACCACATACCTCATATGCCACGCTGTGAGTGTGAAGAAGGGGGCGAACAGCTCGCCCCCCTCCGCCCACTTCACGTAGTTATGGTAACGGGTAATGCCGGATATCTCGCTTCCGTCTGCCATGGAATATACTGGACTGGAGAAAGTCAATCCCACGGCTATGGCGAGATTTAGTTTCCAGCCACTCTTTGCGTTCTCATCCAGTCTCACGATACTTGCCACTATTTCCACGGCCCTGCTCCAGTTGTTATCTTCAATGTCACCGCTGGTCAGTAAGGTTTGCAGAGCATCCTGGTCATTTATCAGCCAGTTGACTGTGGGATCTTCGAATGGGATTGTTTGTTGGTAACGCTGTAGATTGGAAAATAGTTCCCATTGGAATAGTTTTAGAGAATCTCGACTTTGGAGGTATTTTTCGATACGCTTCATTGTTTTGTATCGTCTTGGGACGGTTTCTAGATGCCGGCGAAGTGCTTCCGATCTTTCTTCCAACACCTCTGAAAAGAAACCGAAATACTGTAGATTTAACTGGGCGAAACAAGTTCATTCATGTTTCGCTGTGGAAATGTGGAATATATAGGGCTCTTTCACTATGAATGTATGAAAATGTGGACTATAGTCTTCAATCAGGTGTTCAAACGGTGTTATATAGGGGTTTTGTAGAACTCACCCATTCCTTCATTATCTATGATAGGAGAGGATTGTACTCGTTGCTGCCGTGCTAAATCGAAAATCCCATTCATCCATGAATCGTCATAACTTTCCTGAAATACGGTATGATAGACACTTTAACAACTGTTGTCATGGTTAATGGTCATTGTTGCCATGGAGACGTCACTTTTGGGCATTGCGACAATGCTGATGTCTACGTCCATCTTCTTCGCTCCAATTTTCCAAACTCACTGTAAATTACTATTAGGTACTGCAGTATCACATGAAATAAAACGAACATACTTGTTTTTCAGAACCTACCCGCGGTTTGGTGTTTTCCTCATCGAACATCCTGGAGGAACCCGGTGGAATGAGGAGGAGGCTGGCTAGCCAGCAGAGGAGCAGAGAGTGGGGTATCATTGAGGATTATGTGATGAGATGGATACCAGGATCGGTGACCACAGAAGATGAAAATCGGATAGAGGTAAGAGAATATTTCTTGGAGAAAAAGAAAATTTCGTGCTGTTATGGTTCCAAATGACACCAAAATTGTAAAATAAGAATTTGAGAAATTACTTTCCCCCTCAAGCGCATGTTCTTTTAATTGCAAAAATTGATAGAATTTGCTTCATGCGTGGGTCAAGTTTCAAAGTTTCCGTATTTCGAGCGTGATTCTTGGATATATTTCCGGTATGATAATCTCATTAGCTTCCAGAAATCCGGATATAATATTTTGATTGGACTTGCAGTTTGTTCTGGACTTCCATGAAAAAGAGTGGTGTCAGAGGTTAAGTGGTGTCAGAGTGGTGTCAAGAGGTAATGATGTCAGAGTGTTGTTAGGTAAAAGTGGTGTCAAGAGGAATTCGTGTCTGAGTGGTGTCAAGTCTCAAGAGGTATTGATGTCTGAGTGGTGTAAAAAGAGAGTGTCAGTGAAACCGGCACCCAATCACCATATTACAGAGTCAAATTATAAATGCACCCGCGTCAATATCAGTGCAGAACATGGTGGTCAGTATATAGAACAAAGACATCTTTTCCATTTATTTCAGCCAATCAAATCAAGTATTCGATATTCTCATTCGATGGAAGCATTGTCTAAACCCATTAAACTACGGTCATGTAGCATATATTGCGACATCTAAGTGAGCTTTTAAACTCTCGATCCATCGAATTTGTATGAACCGTGCTATAAGCCGGGAAATTTCAGATCCCGTGTTTCTCTGAGATTTAATCTTCCGTGCGTACCGCAGATCCGAGATTCCGAACCAGGGATGATTCTAATTTCTATAGCTCCGTGTACGTTTTTCACGGATGTCTAGCTGATGTGACGTTATGAATTGCTCCCCGAGAATTGCAGCAATGTTGTCCCATAATCAAGTTCATATCATCAGCTCCATGGCAGAAAACAATATGTCCGGCACCAACACGACACCGATCGGCCGTGACGACCATTTCTACGATTCTGCCTACGCGGACCTCTTCTCCGCCCTGATAATACTCCTAGCAATCCTATCCCTCTCAACTAACCCCATCGTCTTTCTCTTCAACTCCCAGCATCCTCCCTCCCTCGCTAAGACCCTCTTCCGGGTCCTTGCTGTGGTTGATCTTCTCACTAGTTTAATCTGCTCCACCAATTATCTCTCCCTCTTCCTCCATCCCACAGGACGGTTTCACTATCACTTCACCTCGTCTCGGAACATCAGCGTCTTCCACAGGGTCATGTCCCTCCTCAGCTGGGTTGCCATGCAGTTCTCGTACTTTGTCCTGGCCCTATTGGGGTCCACAAGAGCGGTACAAATCGTGTCTCCGCTCCTTGCAATCAGTCCAACACTCGTGTATACCTGTCTTGCTATATCTCTCCTCTGGACTGCTGCTCTTCACTCGATTCACTCTTTCGCAGGTCGGAATCTCGTCCGAGCCACGTTCATCCCAACCACCGGGCTTGCAGCTGGGGCATTCCAATCACTGGACATGACTGACAACCTTATCATTTTCTACGGCCCTCCCATAGCTGCTCAATTCATCTCCCTGTCACTATCAGGAGGTGCCGTGGTGTTCCTACTCAAAAACAACTGGAGTTGTAGTCGGGGTAGGGCAATATCTGCCGCTAAGATTGTCATCCTGAACATCGGGTCTGCGGTTACCATGCTTCTAATGATAATCATGCCATTTTACATAATGTCGAGAAGTGTGTCAGTGGGAAACTTTCCTGTCAGTTTCTCCATGACATCGCTCCCATCTCTCATACAGGCGGTGTTTGATCCTGTTGTCTACCTTCTCCTTACCCCTAAATCACGGAAATTCGTCCTGGAGGGGATAAGGAGACAGAGACGTGTTGTTTATCCAATAATTGAGTGACTCAAACGAAGTGAAATCGAGTAACTTATATACCTTTCCTATCTTAATTTGCTCACACAGTAGGTAGGTAAGCTCAAGGACCATTAGAAACTCGGACAACCAAAATTTCAAGTTAAGCTAATAATCGGTTCCCCAGCTAAAGGCCAACATAACCCCTGATCTGCTCATTGCTGGTCAATTTAAGTGAGCATTTGAGGATAGCTCCCAAACGGATCGACCGATTAACTTGAAACTTCTGTCATAGCTCAAGGACCATTAGAAACTCGGACAACCAAAATTTCAAGTTAAGCTAATAATCGGTTCCCTAGTTAACGGCCGACATAACCCCTTATCTGCTCTTTACTGGTCAATTTAAGTGAGCATTTGAGGATAGCTCCCAAACGGATCGACCGATTAACTTGAAACTTCTATCATAGCTCAAGGACCATTAGAAACTCGGACAACCAAAATTTCAAGTTAAGCTGATAATCGGTTCCCTAGTTAACGGCCGACATAACCCCTTATCTGCTCTTTACTGGTCAATTTAAGTGAGCATTTGAGGATAGCTCCCAAACGGATCGACCGATTAACTTGAAACTTCTATCATAGCTCAAGGACCATTAGAAACTCGGACAACCAAAATTTCAAGTTAAGCTGATAATCGGTTCCCTAGTTAACGGCCGACATAACCCCTTATCTGCTCTTTACTGGTCAATTTAAGTGAGCATTTGAGGATAGCTCCCAAACGGATCGACCGATTAACTTGAAACTTCTATCATAGCTCAAGGACCATTAGAAACTCGGACAACCAAAATTTCAAGTTAAGCTGATAATCGGTTCCCTAGTTAACGGCCGACATAACCCCTTATCTGCTCTTTACTGGTCAATTTAAGTGAGCATTTGAGGATAGCTCCCAAACGGATCGACCGATTAACTTGAAACTTCTATCATAGCTCAAGGACCATTAGAAACTCGGACAACCAAAATTTCAAGTTAAGCTGATAATCGGTTCCCTAGTTAACGGCCGACATAACCCCTTATCTGCTCTTTACTGGTCAATTTAAGTGAGCATTTGAGGATAGCTCCCAAACGGATCGACCGATTAACTTGAAACTTCTATCATAGCTCAAGGACCATTAGAAACTCGGACAACCAAAATTTCAAGTTAAGCTGATAATCGGTTCCCTAGTTAACGGCCGACATAACCCCTTATCTGCTCTTTACTGGTCAATTTAAGTGAGCATTTGAGGATAGCTCCCAAACGGATCGACCGATTAACTTGAAACTTCTATCATAGCTCAAGGACCATTAGAAACTCGGACAACCAAAATTTCAAGTTAAGCTGATAATCGGTTCCCTAGTTAACGGCCGACATAACCCCTTATCTGCTCTTTACTGGTCAATTTAAGTGAGCATTTGAGGATAGCTCCCAAACGGATCGACCGATTAACTTGAAACTTCTATCATAGCTCAAGGACCATTAGAAACTCGGACAACCAAAATTTCAAGTTAAGCTGATAATCGGTTCCCTAGTTAACGGCCGACATAACCCCTTATCTGCTCTTTACTGGTCAATTTAAGTGAGCATTTGAGGATAGCTCCCAAACGGATCGACCGATTAACTTGAAACTTCTATCATAGCTCAAGGACCATTAGAAACTCGGACCACCAAAATTTCAAGTTAAGCTGATAATCGGTTCCCTAGTTAACGGCCGACATAACCCCTTATCTGGTCTTTATCGGTCAATTTGAGTGAGCATTTGAGATTAGCTCCCATACGGATCGACCGATTATAATGCATATTATAGTGTCAGAACTGAATCAGAAGTCTAGCTTGGTGTTCGTCTGAGTGTCTGGTTTGCGTTATGACTTTTTGGCTGTGCGTGTTTGTGTGCGCTAATTTGTGTCTGTGTGTTAATGCCCCAGATCAGCTGGATCATCATATCGTGAATTTTCAATACCGGCGTTATACAATCAATGCAAATCACGGGGGGTAGATCTCTCTGATCCAGTGAGTACACACGAATCAGCTGGTCGAGAACTCTGTGATCCCCCTCATTTGAATTCTCCCCAGACAATATATTATAGTAATGGGAGACGATATATTGTGATCGTAACCATGGAAGATTGGAGGGTGGGTGGGGTTGATTTGCATCTCAAGCGTTTGGGAGTTCAGGTAGGCGGATAACCATCAGTGGGAGGGCGAGAATTTGAATAGTTGATTAGGACTGCAGCAGTAAATGATAATCAGGGAATTGATCGAGATTATCTTTTCAAATAAGAATTTATCATTGTTATACAGATTTAAATAACTTTGGATTATGCTATAGATTGTCGGTGAGCGAGATGAATTTGCATTACATAACCAGTGCTTTAGACTTTGTCTGAGCATCGCTTCAATGTGTGACCATTTACACGTATAGGCTATAGCAATTGAATCGTGAATTCCTGTTCATTTCAATAAAACCGATATCCTTCGTCTGTTTAATAGAGAGCGAATGGTGCGGTTCATCTCAGTAAATCAAATGCGGTTATCGGTTTCGATCGTGCTCTAGCTTGTCCAGATTTACCACTCTAATAATTGTTCTAGACGATGATAAACTTCACCAGCAGCTCTACTACATTCAACCACGGCCAGGAATTCATCTACTTCCAGATACTGTATCCTTTGAACCCCTGCACCCTTGCACCCCTAGCTTTACCCCACCCCAAGAAAATTTTGATAAAATAAATTTGGAAAATTTGGAATCATTTTTTTCACAATTTTGGTGTCAAAGCTCGGATGGATGAGTTAAGGTGGGTTATAAACTAACTATATGGTGAATTTTATGTCACTTAATCGACATTCGACTAATAAGTCGACTTTAAGGACGTATTTTGTTCTTTTCTTATTATTGATGAATAGCAACCCTTATTTTATTGATCTACGGTTCATTGAAAACTTTACAGATCTGAAAGGTTTCAAAAACCTCGCTGGAGATCCCTTAATTGAGCCTGACGGAAAATTGGTCGACGGCGACATCTCCACCAGACACGACTGTGACGTTGCACCTTGCAAAATCGAGTTCCGAGATGCTAATAATGGAGTGTTCGGCGTGTCCTCGGTAGTTCTTTACACAGCTACAGAACGCTTGTGGACGGTAGGTAGAAATAGTTACCTATTGTTTAGGCAGTGAAGTTATAAGGAAGGTTGATTGCCCGATTGAAATAGAAGAGACTCCGAAATTTTTGCACTCAACGATCTCCCAATTAGAGCACAGTAACAACCAATTAACATCGAGGAAGTCTGTCATGTGATTGAAAGCTTTAGTCACCCTTCCCTATAATACCGTTCTCCATCTCGATGAAAAGATCTGGACATCATCGTTTCAGGTGGAATTCATGATTGGAAATGATAAAACGATTGCCGACAATGTCTGGCAGGTTCACGAGGAAAGTTTATATTGGTCTACCACCTTTTCAGCGAGCAGTAAGGGAAATTTATGCCTAAGCGTATCATTTATTTTATTTACTCCACTATTAGTAAACGCTAGAAATTGACTCTAAATTTGCTCTTATATCACGAGACTCTTTTCTCGCTTGGAAATAGACACAATTTCAGATCCCAAAGTTGATGCAATTATTGTTCAGCTAATAGATGGCCTATCCGCGTTGTACGAAGTTGCCATTATTGGTGAATTTTGGGGTGAGTACGTTTTGATCCTGCCTCCCGGTGACTCGGCCATGGTAACGACACCATGGTAACGACCCTTGTCCCCGCAGATTTTATCTCGTGTTTCCCTTGTGTAAATAGGTAGATTAAACCAGATCTAGCTGTGTCGCGATATAAACTGATCTCTATCTAAATCTGTATTCACCACTTGCCACTGCTCTACCATACTATTTACGACTTCTGTGGACGACCGACGGATCGAAAATGAGAGATACTTTTCAGCAAACTACCCGTGTCGAGAAAGCATGGTGCAAGACCCTGATCCTGGCTGCTTGATATGCCAATCCGGTGCGTTGAATGAAATAATATTTCAAATGATCGACAATTATTGTTTTTTATAGTGCAGCTGCACTCAGCGATACCGTTATCGTAATTGATATCGAGAGTTCTATATTACGAAGGAGCAATAATTGTCCCTTATTTCCTTTTTAGGACAGTATTTGAACGGTAGCCATTGTTTGTCGTGTGAGGAGGGTCTTTATTCGGATAAAAAACAGTCCACGCAGTGCCTGGCGTGTCCTGAGGTAAGTTTGGGACGAAAACGTCTCGGTCTGTGTGCGTTTCTGTGTCCTTGTTACACAACACACGCATACCTGTGACAATTTTTGCTCTCAGGGACAAATGGTTATGAATGATAAATCCGGATGTGAGCCATGTCCCGAAGGGAACTTCCGGAATACTTCTATGCTAGATTGTGGGAAATGTGAGCCCAACACTTGGTCAGGTACTTGTCATATTGTATGCAATCATTCGAGGACCAATACCTCTTGACATTAATTAACTGTTAACACTGTTGACATTGATTAACTGTTAACAACTTCAAACTGTTGATAACTTCTAAGATTCATTATTTATTAACATTTTACCTGCTTACTCCATTGTGTTAGCACCGCTACCTATTGGGCTAACACCCCCTTCTGTTCACACCCCCCATTGTGTTAACAGCCCCACTGATCAATTGTTCCCCCTTTCAGAATCGGGACGGTCGTCCTGTTCGGCTTGTCCTCGTGACCAGTACTCAGTGGAAGGAGCAGCTGTCTGTAAACACTGCCCCTACAACTACGCTGACATGAAGAATACTCTACCAAGACAGTGCTTCATGCATTGCGCAAGTATTGAGCGTTGCACTATCTTACATTATGTTGCACCTTGTCACTTTGTTACGCGTGTGTTACGCCACGTAACGCATGCGTTACAGTTTAAATGTTACGTCATGTAACGCCAAGTTACACAATAATATGAGTTACACATGTCATGTTACACAGCACAAGTCACGTGTTACAATGCTACATGTTATGTGTTACTATGGGGGTCGGTTTATTATTGTATCTGACTAACTTTTTCAGAACTAACTGGACTCTTGTGCGATGTGACTGCAAGGCGTGAAATCAAGAACAAGTTTGGAACTTTTAATCTGGGTAGAGATTATCTTGTTCCGGGAGAACCTGTGTCACTGGATTGCCCTTTTGATGATGACCCTGAGCTTAGGGCCCATTTCCAATGTCTTGCATCCAGTGACGTGTCAGAGTCGATAATTAATGAGACGTACACGTGTGTTGCTACGGAAACGACCAAGCGGATGATTGATGCTCTCGACAATAAGGTAGGTTGCTGAGAGAAGATTGTTGTTCAGAACTGTTGCTTAGCAGCTACAGTGTTGCTACTTGCTGTATTCCATTTCCACCTAATTAGGGACCTATGGACCCTGATGATGGGATGGACATACTGGGCTCGCTTACTGATACTGACGAACCACTCTCTCCAACCGATGTCGGGCTTTCAATGGGCTTGGTCGACGACATTCTCCATTCTAAAGATTCTCGTAAGTATATCTTATCTGTTTTGAATAACATGTGACACGCGATATTGTGCCCTGGTTCTCTATTGCTGTCTCGTGACAGTTTTGACCAAAATACTCAAGTTTTAACGTATTCAGTCAGTAAAGACGAGGCGCAGGGTTTGCTGGACTCGATTTGGTTCGTTGTGGGTCATGGGGCCCCTAACGACAGCTACAAAGGGTAAGCATGACACCATTTGACACCACGGTGCTAGTGTACGACACCTCATAACCCTGACCGTCTTGACACATTTTCAGTATCGTGGATAACCTGAAGACTCTAGCGAGCTCTAGCACGGACAATACTCTTGTCACCTCTCCCGGTATTGGGGTGGTCAAGACACCTCCCTCTAGTGACGCTCAGTCCGTAGTCCAGCTCACTGTTCCGGATAGCGGTGATATCACTAAGATGCAAGTACCCGTGGATGGGGACGATGTCACCATAGCGGTACGTGGTCATAGAGACAACATTTGCTGTGTTGCTATTATTCTGTGGTTGCTATAATAAGTGGTTGCTATGAGTGGTTGCTATTAGTGGTTGCTATGGTTACCATCATGAACGTCTCAGATTGAGACCACGGCTCCTGCTCTGACAGTTGTTGTTTTTAACGACGATACTCTCTTCCCGGCGAACAACACCGCCCCCCTTCCCGTGGCCGAGGACCCGGAAGAGCAGGGGGAAATGATTTGGGATAGTTTCATGCCGGATGGCGGGGGAACGAACATTCCGGAGGTGGAATACGTCACTTCACCAGTCCTGGAAATTGATGTGGGCCCTCAGCCGCCTGGCTTCACTCTAGATATGCTGCTCAAACCATCCTACGATATTGTGAGTAGTGTTGAGCGGAGAGTTGGGCGAGAGGTGGTGGAGAGAACTATGAAGGAGGGTGCTGAGTGGGGAATTGGTGGAGAGTTCGAGGAGGATGAGAGGTTTGTTGATCGATTTTTTGACCACATTTTCAACGGGATTTGTCATTTCTCAGGGTGATATCTCTCAAAGTGTGAGGAGGATAGAAAACTCATACATGAGGCTTCAGATGGTGTACAAGTGTGGGGTATATGCACCCGACCAGGTTAAATTGACACCAACTCTTCTTGACACCACTAAATCTCGATACCACTTGCCATTAGCCCGACTCAAACTTAACACACTTCCTCGACACTACATTCAGCATTCTTATCAGTATTCATGAGTACGATGTACCATATTGTCATGAAACAAACTTGACAATTGACACCACTTGGCCCTAGTCTCACTACAACTTGACACCACTAATTCCCGCAGTTGACTTGGGTTTATGACGGTTGTGAGACACTATACGACAAGAGCGTTGGTGGAGGAAGGGTGATTTGCAGTTGTAACCACAACTCTAGCTTTGCTGTACTCATGGTAAAAACCCTTCACTAACTATTCTCCTCTAAACCCCGGCCCCCATCTCCCCTTCCCTCCTTCCCTAAATCGCCCTCTCCCTGCCATGTTATTCCCATAACATGCGCCCTCTCACCCACCACCCTTTAGTTCTCCTAACACCCCATCATTCCCCCTAGCACCCACTCCTCCTCCTCTGATCCTAGCACACACACACACACACAC
>CAMPET010000084.1:10622-30683 GCA_946803715.1 Beroe ovata | reverse complement strand
TCACACACACACACTCTCTCACTCACACACACACACACACACACACACAAACACTTTCCCAGTCCGCAGAGGAGATTGATCCCGGGTATTTGGAAGGACAGACTCGCTTGTCTCAGGTTCTCCTAGTTGCCTCCATCACAGGACTCCTCCTAACCATTGTGTTGTTCATCCCAGGTTAGTGAACCGTGTTGAATACGATGATTTCACGTTAGTTCTGACAATCTGTCCACAAGAGTCTGTTCTTGTGAATAAGCAGTTATAGGACGCATTTCATTTCAACTTCCATTGTTACATTCATGCGAAACTAACTGCCCCCACCTTTCATCACAGCAAAGCCCATAATAAGAACAAGATCAGCCAAAGTGAACGTGTGTTTCTCACTCTCTCTGCTTCTCGCCTCCCTCGCCTTTGTGCTACACGATGTTCTCGTCAAGAGTGACAATTCAGGGATGATTAAACTGGTGAGAATCTTAACATTGACCTTTTCTCTCTCTCCTCCACTTGGTAATCACTCCTCCTAACTCGCCCACTCGCCCTTACAACTACTAGTACCCACTCTCCTCCACCCTCACGCCCACTCTCCCTCTCAGTTGAGCACGAGCTGCGCGGCGTACACCATGGTCCAACACTATCTTTGGCTGGTGGTGTTCTCCTGGACTGCTATAGAGGGCATCCTCATGTACCTCTCCTTGATTCGTGTGTTCGGTTCCCACATCTCCAAATACATGCTCAAATTCAACGCTATAGCTTGGGGTAGGTGCCTATTTAGTATTTACTAGTCACGAGATTTAGCTTTCACACTGCACTTTTTACAGTCGTAGAGACAGTCTGAGTTTTCCCTTAACTATTACTCACGTCCAAAACAAGCATCAAAATGTTACTCCTACTAAAACTCAGTATTAGCCGCAATTTAGACCTCTCATTTAAGACAGCCACATTTCAGGCCTCCCTCTTGGTATTCCATTCCTAGGCTACTTCCTCTGTACCTCCGAGAAGACAGTGAACGGTGTGACCATCACGGAATCGACATACATGGCTGACACTCTGTGAGTTGCTAGGTTGCTATGGCTGGGTTGCTAGGCCCGTTAGGTACTATGTTGCTATGGCTAGGGCTGGCACCCTTTGAGTTGCTTGAGACGTTGTTAGGTTAAATTTTAATCTCTTTCTCTCAGTTGCTTCCTGAGAGCTGGATCGATGTGTTTCTACGCGTTGTTCCTGGCTCCAATCTGTCTGGTGATCCTCTCAAACACGGTCATATTCGTCCTGGTGGTCAGAGTGATACGGAGATCCAAGAACGAAAATGTCTCGGATAAGGAACAGTTACAGGTGAGGCAAGTTGGTTTTCGAGGGGAAGCTCACGATGGTTGTGATCTATATGTGCCCATTGCAACAAATTCACGATTAAATCCGTGTTTAAGGGTCGCTGTATTCCTTTTCTATCAAATTATGAGTTGCCTCCCTCTATCTTGTTAACACATCTCCCCTTTCTCTCTGCTATCAGAGACAACTAAAGGCGGCTGTGGGCGTGATGCTCCTTCTCGGAACAGGATGGTTGCTGGGAATATTCATGAACATTCCTGCGCCCCATCTCCAAGTCCAACTTCAGTACATCTTCATTATTCTGAATGCAGGCCAGGTCTGTTGAGACATTGCGTGACTCATGAATCACGTGTTTCCATGACAACAAACTCTCCTTCATGACCACTATCAATCAGGGAGTGTTTGTGTTTATTTTCTACGTTCTTCTGAACGATCAACTGAAGGACTACTGGCGTGGGAGACTCGGCATAAAGTCAGAAGTGCACGGCTCAAAGTCTACCCTTCAAACGGAGTCTTCATTCCCAGCAACGAAAGACGACAATGCTAACCTCTAGCCAGGAACTCTAGTTGAAATTGTGGTGAACAAATGCTGATGATTTACCTAGGTACTATCTGAGAAATGGGTTTATGAAGATGCGATAAGATCTGATCTAAGTGAAGCTGCTATAATTGACACCCGAAACCGCAACAATTATCACAAATATGCTACTTTCTCGTCCTAAGTTCGCTATTGATGCTTCTGTTAAGCAGTTACCAATGATCATTCTGTACGTATATTAGCGATAAGACTTGTGTTGGCAACTTTTTCTCTATCTTTTGGTCCAACTTTGGTTATCAGCTTTTCAAATGTAAATTCATCGGAGCGATGAATGAAGGATTGTTTGCGCAGTTACTGATATATCTTAATCACGGCTTCAAATTCAATGCAATGCTGCGCGCGACATTTCTTAGCGGGCCGCAAGAAGATTTGTTGAGTATTTGCACACGCTGTGGCATTGCCACGCACCCTATTTAATAATTGTTGCTTGTGAGGCGTGAGCTCGGAAAGCTTCACTCAGCAGTTGAATTGTTATGCAATATGTTCCCGCGCTGCGTGATCCAAATACTCCGCGCGCCGCGCGCTGCGCGGCTTCGTGGTTTCTACGACTTTCAGATCTGTGCACACGTTGCGCGCCCCTGTTCTACTCAGTGAACTGAACCACGGAGACGCGCAGCGCGCGCGGAGTATTTGGGTCACGCAGCGCGGGAACATTCAGATCATGATCACCGAGTGAAATAAAAAGCCGCACAACATGTCATGGTTATTGGTTAAGCGTCGCAACCAACAAAGGTAAAAAGTAGTCTTACAAGTCAGGGACGTTCAGGACTGTCGTGCCGCGCAATATTGAAATTTGATTTTCTGAATCACAAAAAAGAATAAGAGGCACATAAACTGTGCAAGTTCAAATTTGTATTCAGTTTTGCTTCAATTAACAATCCATTATCATTAACTAAACTTTATGGTGATTTTGTAAGCCTGTTTGCACAAAAAGTTTTCACAGCTGGGGACTGGAAAGTCAAAGTTGGAATGTGGATGTGCCAGGCAGCTAAAATGTTGCATGTGCCATTAAAAATGGAATGGAAGTCTTAAAGCAAATCATTTACATGGTTCAAGTCAGGGGAGACTAAAAATGCTACTAAAGAGGTAGGTATCCCATGAAAATTGTGAATAAAAACGCCTTGATCCTTAGATTAAAAATTGACTGAAGATTGTTAGATAAAGTCTTAACTGTCCAGAAACAGTTTTTATAATATGGACATGCTGAGGGGAACAATGAAGCTGTAATAGGTTTAAAACACGCTGGAAATCCTGTAGATTCTGTGAATTGTAATGAGTATTCTATTTTCAGGTCTGATTTGAAAGACAGTGCAGTATTTCACTGAAACTGATGTGGAGAACATGCTTTGGCTACTCCTATCAACAGGTATCTGACTGATGTGCACCAGTACCCATTGTTTTTTCAAGGTAGGTAGATGTATCAATGGTCATAAACATTTTTGATACGTCTTCCACCATTGACACCAATTGGCCTGATTTACTGATTTTCTCAACAAGGATTGGGGTAGATATGTAAAAAAAGGCCTTGTTATTAGCTCAATAAGAGGTAAATGCACTGTTATAAGGTTATACATGATGTATACACTAATTGGATCCATTTTTGATTGATCTTCTTCCATCCATTTTCTGATATTGACACTTTCTGGTCCAATTTAGTCATTATCTGATCAAGAAAATGGGTCACAATGTGTTAGATGCCTTGTAATTGCGTTGTATATGACATATAACCACTATCTGTAGCCATTTTTTGGTGCATCTCCTTCCATTTTCGAGATATCGACACTAATTGATCCAATTAAGTCATTGTTTCATCAAGAATTTGCGTTACATGGCCTTGTATATGCAAGATATGGGACATATAACCACTATCTGTATCTATTTTTGATGGAGCTCCTTCCATTTTCGTGATATCGAGACTACTTGGTCCAATTTAGTCATTACCTCATCAAGAATTTGGGTTACAAGGCGTTAGATGCCTTGTAATTGCGTAGTATGTGACGTGTAACCACTATCTGTATCCATTTTGGTGTATCTTCTTCCATTTTCGAGATATCGACACTAATTGATCCAATTAAGTCATTATCTCATCAAGAATTTGGGTTACAAGGCGTTAGATGCCTTGCAATTGCGAGATATGTGACGTATAACCGCTATCTGTATCTATTTTCGATGGATCTCTTACCATTTTCGAGATATTGACACTAATTGGTCCAATTTAGTCATTATCTCATCAAGAATATGGGTTACAAGGCGTTAGATGCCTTGTAATTGCGTGATATATGACGTATAACCACCATCTGTATCCATTTTTGATGAATTTTCGTATCAGTATTAGATGCCGACACTAATTGATCCAATTAATCGATTATCTTATCAAGATCTGCGCTGGAAACGTGCCAACCGCTTTGTTATAAAAGGTGCTAGGCGTTATCGAGTTTTCATCGCATTTTGCGACTGAAGGGGTAATCGTCGTAAATTGCGGTCCAAGTTGTCTGTTTTACTAAAAGAAATCACTTTATTTCAGGAACAAGGACCACAGATGCAAGTTGAGGGCTGAATTTCCGAGCTGGGCACTCTCCTATGACCATCTCGCCGCCTAGGACTTAATACTTTCTTCTTGAGAAGAGCCCACTCTTCCACCATTTGTTTTACTCCATGACCAACTGACTCAATTGTGAATTGAGCTGCCAGTTATGCTTAATAGAACATAACTGATCGAATTTTTTACTGAGTTGGAACAATATTAGCGAAGTGATTCAATTGGAATGTGTGAATTGGTGCTAAGATTGTGGAATATCTACAAACTCTTATTTCATGTTAAGCAATGAATGTATCACATTAAAGATTAAAATGGTTCATTCATTGGAGAAATGTATTTCACTTTGTACAACTCATCTGACAATTCAAATTTACTGCAATAAAATTCTTCAAATGAAACTGAGCCGCGCAAGCTAAATGCTAACAATAGCACGTTAGCACAGTGTGTTAAGCCAAGTTTTCTCACACAGACCGCTCAGGTTCGATTCCCCCCGACCGCGGCACAGTGGCTCAGTGGTTTAGGATCTCGGCGTCCAATGTCCTCGACAATCAGATCATTGGGGTTCGATCCCCGCAGTGAGAACCGCAGTAACACAATGGCTAAGCACTAAGGCGCCCCACAATTTTGCTTCCGTTAAGCTGATTCGATTGCAGTCATCAGCTTCAAGCCTCTCGTCAAAAGTCTGCCCAGATGGATGAAAAGCTTGCTAGACGGAAATCCCGAGCACACGGAACGCTGAAGTAGGTGTTAAACTTGCCGTACAAACACACATCCATGATGTTACGTTGCTGAGCCGCGCGCGCAAACGTATCACGCCATAATCCAATGTAAAGCATCCGGTTGCTATTGTCAACATTTAGCGCGCGCTACAAATGCGCGCGCGCGGCGACACTTGTAGCGGCTTCTTGTATCGCGCGCGCCGTATACGGGTCTCAGGGTGGATTATTCAAGTGGATTATTCAACTCAGACACATTTAGACAAGGGATTATATAGAACTCTATTAATCAAAGAAATCAATAACAATTGATCAAAGATGATTCGTCACCCGACCAGATCAATGATTTCACAGTTTTAACGTTCCTGGGACCTCTAAATATCACATAAATAGAGTCCTGGTGCTTTGTGATGTTCCACAGTGCTCTCCTCAACTAACAAGGACGGTCATTCAGCGATGAAACAGGGTATCATGACGTCTGTGCAACGTTCAGTACGGTGAGGATGATATAAGAACCTTGTAATTCACTGTAGACCCTATAAGGGCCTCAGGGACCTTATCACCCGATAGGAACTTGAGTCAAGTCATGGTCTAACCTTGAGCAACGTGGGAACACGTGTAGATAAAGGGTTAGGGCCCTAAAACCCTATCTTTCTATCTGTATTTAACGGGGTTGAAAATTGGAGAGAAAAAATGAGATTTTTCCTATTGCTAGTTTTTTGACATTTTTCCTATGCAAAGTACATTTTTGAAAACACGCACGGATTTTTTAGAAAAATTGTAGAAATTAGGAAAAGTCGATCGGCTTAAATTTCAATTTTGAAAATAGGGTTCTAGGACCTTAACCCTTTATCTGTACGTGTTCCCACGTTGTTCAAGGTTAGACCGTGACTTGACTCAAGTTTCTATCGAGTGATAAGGTCCTTGAGGCCCTTATAGAGTCCACGGAGTAATATAAGGTTCTCATATCATCCTCACCCTACTTAACATTGCACAGGTGCCATGAAAACCTGTTTTATCATTGCATAACCGTCCTGGGCTGTTGTTTGTGGTATAGTAAAGCAACACAGAGCACCAGGACTCTATAACAGTGATTAATAGAGGCCTAAAGCACCATAATTCTGTTTGAACTATGATATAATCGGGAAAACATGCTTTATAACCGTTGAAATTCTCATTTCATTGACTGATTCTCTCATTTCATCGATGAAATAGGTATTTCATACATGTATCCTATGGGTAGAAGCTGGATCATCGCACTACACACTTCTCAGAGTCGATAAAACAAGAGTTAATAGTTATAGACCTCATTCAACAATATCACTCGACCAGATCCATGATTTCACAGTTTTAACGTTCCTGGGACCTCTAATCCTCACACAAATAGAGTCCTGGTGCTCTGTGAAGTTCAACAGTCCTCCCCTAGCTGACCAGAACCATTGTTCAACGATAAAACATGGTATTATGACATATGTGCAACGTTCAGTACCGTAAAGATGATACAAGAACCTTATATTACTCTGTGGACTTTATAAGGGCCTCTGGGACCTTATCACTCGACAGAAACTTGAGTCAAGTCATGGTCTAACCTTGAACAACGTGGGAACACGTACAGATAAAGGGTTAGGGCCCTGGGACCGTATCTTTGTATCTGTATTTAACGGGGTCGAAAATTAGAGAAAAAAATGAGATTTTTCCTATTGCTAGTTTTTTGACATTTTTCCTATGCAAAGTACATTTTTGAAAACACGCACGGATTTTTTAGAAAAATTGTAGAATTTAGGAAATGTCGATCGGCTTAAATCTCAATTTTGAAAATAGGGTTCCAGGGCCCTAACCCTTTATCTGTACGCGTTCCCACGTTGTTCAAGGTTAGACCGTGACTTGACTCAAGTTTCTATCGATTGATAAGGTCCTTGAGGCCCTTATAGAGTTCACGGAGTAATATAAGGTTCTCATATCAACCTTAGCGTACTGAACGCTGCATAGGTGCCATGAAAACCTGTTTTATCGTTGCATAACCGTCCTGGGCTGTTGATTGTGGTGAAGAAAAGCAACACAGAGCACCAGGACTCTATAACAGTGATAAATAGAGGTCTAAAGCACCATAATTCTGTCCCAGAGAGTTCAAACAATGATATAATCGGGAAAACATGCTTTATAACAGTTGAAATTCTCATTTCATTGACTGATTCTCTCATTTCATCGATGAAATAGGTATTTCATACATGTATCCTTTGGGTAGAAGCTGTATCATCGCACTATACGCTTCTCAGAGTCGATAAAACAAGAGTTTTCGCCCTTATTCAACAATATCACTCGACCAGATCAATGATTTCATAGTTTTAACGTTCCTGGGATCTCTAAATATCACATAAATATAGTCCTGGTGGTAGGTGGAGTTCCACAGTGCTCCTCCTAACTGACCAGGACCGTTATTCAACGATAAAACAGGGTATCATGACATCTGTGCAACGTTAAGTACGGTGAGGATGATATGAGAACCTTATGTTACTCTGTGGACTCCATAAGGGCCTCAGGGACCTTATCACCCGATAGGAACTTGAGTCAAGTCATGATCTAACCTTGAGCAACGTGGGAACACGTACAGACAAAGGGTCAGGGCCCTGGGACCCTAATTTCAAAATTGAGATTTAAGCCGATCGACATTTCCTAAATTCTACAATTTTTCTAAAAAATCCGTGCGTGTTTTCAAAAATGTACTTTGCATAGGAAAAATGTCAAAAAACTAGCAATAGGAAAAATCTCATTTTTTTCTCTAAATTCCGACCCCGTTAAATTCAAGTGTATAGGTAAGGTTCCAGGACCTCAACCATTTGTCTGAACATGTCCCCACGTTGTTCAAGGTTATACCATGACTTGGCTCAAGTTTCTATCGAGTGATAAGGTCCCAGAGGCCCTTATAGAGTCAACGGAGTATTATAAGGTTCTTATATCATCCTTACCGTACTGAACGTTGCACAGATGTCATGATACCCTGTTTTATCATTGAATAACGGCCCTGGTCAGTTAAGGGGAGCACTGTGGAACTTCACAGAGCACCAGGACTCTATTTATGGGGAGAAATCGATTTTTATTTTGAAATACGTTCTTGCATTTTTCGTCTCTTAAAAAGCGAAATGCTAACACTTGCTTCAATGGTACTTTGTATACGTTTAGAGGCTGAGCCGCGCGCGCGCGGCTCAAATTCATAACTTCAATGAACATACCTAATTCCAGTACCTCTATTTAAGGTTCCTACCACATTTCCAGTAATAAATCAATTTGATAAAAGCCTAATTAGCTTATCAATGCTACGAAAAGCGATTCTACACCATATTTCATCCAATCAGAAAGCATCTAACGCCAGTAACTCAAATTCAAGGTGAGATAATGACTTAATTGCAACAATTAGTGTGATATCTTAAAAATGGAAGGAGATTCATCAAAAATTGATACAGTTTGTGGTTATATGTCACACATAGCTCAATTACAAAGCATCTTACGCCTTTTAACCCAAACTCTTGATTGAGCCAATTAACTCTTAATTGAGCCAATTAGTGTCGATATCTCGAAAATGGAAGGATATCCATAAAAATGGATACATAAAGTGGTTATACGTCACATATCTCGCAATAACAAGGCATCTAACGCCTTGTAACCCAAATTCTTGATGAAATAATGACTTAATTGGACCAATTAGTGTCGATATCTCGAAAATAGAAGGAGATACACCAAAAATGGATACAGATAGTGGTTATAAATCATATATCACGCAATTACAAGGCATCTAACGCCTTTCATCCAAATTCTTAATGAGATTATGACTTAATTGGACCAATAAGTGTCGATATCTCGAAAATAAGAGATTCATATGAAATTGATACGTCACATATCTCGCAGTTACAAGGCATCTAACACCTTTCACCTAAACTGCTAATGAGATAATTAGTTAATTGGGCCAATAAGTGTCGATATCTCGAAAATGAAAGGAGATCCATCAAAAATAGATACATGATATAGTGCTTATACGCCATATATCACGCAATTACAAGGCATCTAACGCCTTGTAATCCATTTTCTTGATCAGATAATGACTTAATTGGACCAACTAGTGTCGATATCTCGAAAATGGAAGGAAATCCGTCAAAAATGGATACATTAAGGGATTGTACGTCATATTAATCATTATAGCGATGCAATTAACACCTTTCAATACGTAATAAATGGTCGGTCATCCAATGAAAACAGATGAAATATAAGATTCGACGCGCCGATAACATGGGGTCTTATATCTTTCCAACCAAAGTTTATGAAAAAAGTCCCCTAGTGTCGGATTCTTGACAGCTTTGTCAATCATAACTCTTATCTTGTGTCTGTTGATGAGGAGCCCTGTAAAATGGGAATACGTTATTAGCAGAATCATGAGATAAATGAATAATAACGGAAAATAGTCATTTATCTAATAGAAATTGTTGATTTGATATGTTACTGACCGTGATTAAATACGTTACTTGTCCAGTTTAAGGTTTAAGTTATCCAAAGATCAATTGAGGAAAGACGCCTGAGATAAATGCTAGTTAGTTCCTGCTACAATTGCAATTGAACTGCAAAAAACTTGATATAGGGTTGTACCTTACTCTAAAGGTGACAACACTTCATCTTTCCTAGTACAAGACGCTTCTATCTCAGGAGTAGATCTCATTGTCCGAATCTATAAAGGAATAATATGGGTCAACTTACACGTAGGAGAATTGATCATCACAGACAACTAGCAACGAATGGAGCTTGATCTCAGAGCACTCACCAAGATGTGCAATTGAATATTGATAGATACTGCCAAGTGTTCCAGCACAGCTCTGCGCATCCATCATCCCCACTAAATTCATTGTCGGGGGGATTGGGAATCATATCNTGTATATTGGGCAATCCAAACGTTGTCAACGTTCTCTGCGTTTGTTCCATTCTGTGCTCGACTGTCAATCGGCCAATGGTCATCCTAGCACAAATCAGTAAAAGAGTGAATACCACATATGAAACACGATTATAGGTGTGTAAATATAACAATAGGGAGTTCATAGTGAAATAAGAACGAAAGGAGTCGAATGAAATCAGTTTGCCACCAAAACGTTGTACACAATACCTATTCTCATTTCTCATCACATTCAAGCGTGGAGTTGGAAATTAACTTGATTTTGTACTGGGAATTGCATAATTTAGATTTAGTCTCGCTTATCGCTATATTAAATTGTTCCTTCATATTTTGAAGTCTGCTCGGTATTTTCCGGCGGTCACTGGTGCGAAGTTGTGAGAGAGTGGGGTCCTTTCGAAATATTCAGACCTGAGGAGAGTTAAATTGTGAGTAGCAGGTTACAGACACAGAAAAACAGACAGACAGACAGACAGACACACTCACCCGTCAAATACAGTGACAGGATCGAAGAGCCAGCAATTGTTGTGTTCAGACTCAAGCTGCTCAAGAGTTACACCTCTTTCCCACACAGCTGCTTTGTTCAGAGTATGTCGTAACATGAAATCTGCAAACAGAGCGCGGGGGACTAAATTAGAGATGTGGGGCCCAAGATGAGAGATAATATTGTGTAACAATCTTATACAAGGAGCGCCAAAATAAACGCAGCAAAAGTAAATTGGTGTACAAAATTGAAATCATGTATGCATGATGGCCGATGACGGAGTCAACTCAACACGAAACAGTCATACTCACAACTCGCGATGAAAAACGCGATGGATCCCACGAAAATGGCGGTGCTTTTAGCATCCCACTCAAATGTATCGTCCATCGATTCCCTCGTTAAATACCACCTGAAAGAGAAATAAAATTGAAGAGATTATTTTGATGTCAAATATCAACTTTCTCATTCGAACCAATAAACTACGCCTATTCTATTGTTACAAATATGAAATATTCTTCTTTTTTCCCGCTCCCCTCTGTTACGAATGAAAATAACTACCCCCTCCCCCTATTTCCCCTGACCCCTATCTTACTTATCGTGAGCAGGATCCCTGATCATCTGGAATCCATCGTGGATAGTAGGCGGCTTTAGATGGATGCCCTGTATAACAAGACAGATTATTTCACTGACAGTATGTGGAATATGTTCAAATTGAATAACAGTGACAAGCATTGACACTTGACATGCCCGGTTACCATGGCAACTTACCGGACTGACAGCCTCCCCTCTCCTGTTCTCATAACGTGTCCTAGCTCTCATGTACATGACGGGCGTGAGCCGCGCATACGCCACGCGTGTCAAACGCATAGCTACGTGGGAATAGGGTGAGGGACACTTTGAATAACGTTTCTTCTACTGAGAAATTAACCGTGAAAGGAGGAGATTCGATCATAGAGGAAATGGATTACCGTGACCATCGAGAACAGGTCATTCTCTATATCACATCCGAGATTTAGAAAGGCATCCTTTCGTCAATTGAGTTCAAATAAATGGTTTAATGAGAAAGAAATAGCACATTAAAAGATCGAAATCCTTCCTTGTGAGATATAAATAGGTAAAAACTTCGCCGTCACTAAAAACCAACTCGCAATTCCTCGAATTTCACTCGAATGCCATTTTAAAGTTCTTCTCCTGTTCTCTTTTTCTCAAATCACAGAGCATGCTGACATCTTCCACACGTTTCTGAAGGACAGTCGAGTGTTGGTCTATCCACACCAGGGCGTCCATGTGCATGTTCAGTATCTTAGAGATCTGAGAGAATAGGGGGTTTAAGGTGGTCGAGAGACCTAGATTATAGGAGTAAAATGGACGGAGTAAAATGGAGTAAAATGGACGGAGACACTCAGGGAAATTTGATAATCGTGTTCTGACAATCGATCTTCAGTAGTGTAAATAACGATTAACTGATGAGGAGTTAGTCGGTGTTGTAACTAAACTTACTTGGTACATGGGATTATTTTCATCGTTGTTGCTACTGTTTACTGCGTTCAGGTGCTCAATTACCTGCGATGATGGGCATTAGGATCGGCACAAGTCAATAAATTATGGAGACAAGTCTGTTGAAAATAGCAGCATGTGTGGAAATAGTGAACACTTTGTCAATTGATAGGTACATCAATCCTGTTAACAACTACCCCCAAATAGAGAGACAGACCAGAACAATCGCACTCTAATTTTCACTTCAATACCCCAATACCACCACTTTCTCACCTCAGTTATATCCCCTGACATCTGCTGGAGCTGCCCGTCAATATGCTCCGCAAGAGAATACGTCTTCTCCCGTTCATTATCAGAATACTGGCTGTTCAACTGGATACCTGCTTCGTGGGCATATTGGTTATTTATTATTATTCCATTGAAAAGCAGAAAACTGGGATATTTCTATAGTTTATATGAAACGTATCATGAGAAGGTATTCCTAAATAATGAAAACGCAACATCAAATTAATTGAAAATTTGAAGGACTTCTGAAGCAACTCACCTGCCGATTTAATCTTATCCTCGAGAGGCTGTAGCATATCCTCGAGCTCCTGTTGCTGTGAGGATATGAAGTCGAGGTCGTGATTCAACCGCTGTTGATCAGCCCGGACCTTCTCAACCTCATTGTTCAGGTCTGAAAAATGTTTCAGGGTAAAATGTTTTAAACGTGAGGGAGTTGGGCGAGGGAGCCTGATGGTAACCGGGGGAAACTATGTGTTTCAATACCCATACAAACATACCAATGATTTGCTCGGCATTGTTCATGAGTAGTTTATCCCACTGGTTCACTTGGTTTGCTTGTCTCATGAATAGCTGTTCCTGTTCCTCAAGATCTACACTCCACTTGTTTATCAGCTCCTCTATCTGATAACATCAAAACAGTAAGTATTATCAGAGAAATGGAATACCTTCTTAAATAGGATGTCTCTTGGCAGCATTTATGGCTTATGCCAAAAGATGAACAATGATGAACAAAGAATCATGATGGGAGTTAACTGTATGTATTGTGCAACCTGCTTGTAAGTATATGATGTGGTAGTGGACGCTGGAGTGGCAGCAGCAGCAGTAGTGGTAGCTCCAAGTGTGAGTCCCGTTGACGCTGCAAGAAAAGATGATCAAAGAATTATCTTAATCAATTAGCCAGAAATTTTAGGGACATGATTGAAAAAACTGGTTTTACCAGCACTTGTGGCTGTAGCAGGTGTTCCAAGTGATAGGGTTGGCGCTGTTGTTGATGTTGAACCGGTTGTTGACAATCCCCCTAACTTGAAACCTGACAAACGCAGTCTTTTCAGATGAATTTCAAGTTATTTCTCCATGTAACAAGAGTTTCTTGTCCTCTCTTACCAGTGCTTAATGAAGGAGTGGTTGATGTAGTTGTAGTAGAAGCACTTGAACCAAATAATCCACCACCTATGCATGAACATTTGGTAACTTTGAGACACAGATGATCCAGTTATATCACATTGAGGAATAATGATCCTTTATCTTTACCTAAGCTGGGAGTGGCTTGAGTTGAGGCTGGTGCATTGAAGAGTGAAGTGGTGCTTGTTGTTGCTGTTGCTACACTTGTAGCTGAAGCTCCAAACAACGATGGAGTTGATGTTGTAGCTGATGCTGCTGTGCTTGCTGTGGTGGAGCCAAACAATGACTTAGTTCCTGCAGAATGCAGAAAGGTAAATGTATTATAGGAAACGGATGCTTCAAATCATTATCACGAGATGATCAGTCTGAATCTATGGATACCTGCTGCTGGTGCAGTAGAAGTAGCACCAAATAGAGAGGTTGCTCCAGTGCTTCCAGTAGTTCCAAATAGAGAAGGAGCAGCAGTGCTAGCAGCTGGTGCTGCTGTTGATGAAGGAGCACTGGAACCAAGGTTTGAGAAAAGGGAAGGAGTTGTAGTAGCTGCTGCTGTAGATGCTGGGGCAGAAGTGCCAAACAGGCTTGGTTTCGTTCCTGCTGCCCCTGAGTGATGAAACTATCAGTTCATATAGTGCTAACAGCAGTATGTTTCATCCCAGAGACAAATTCTTATAGCAAGAAATACCAAAAAGTGGAGTGCTAGCAGCAGGTGCTGCAGATGTTGCTGTTGAACCAAAGAGTGGGGCCGTTCCAGTTGCAACTGGTGGATTGATAGATGTGAATAGTCATATCTGGGACCAAATGAAATTTTTGTTCTAAAAAAAGTTTATTCTTAAAGGAGCTAGTCTGTTAGGCATTGAAATGAATTAGGCATTGAATTGAATTAAATTTGCAATGAAATTCCTTCTACCAGGAGTGGATCCAAATAGTGGTGTGGCAGAGGTGGATGCTGGGGTCCCAAATAGGTTGCTGCTACCAGTATTACCAAAAAGTGACATTACTGAAGTTGGGTATTTTGTGGAGAGAACTTATGATTGATACCAGTATGCTTCAGAAAATATCCATTATAAAAGAAATAATACAAATGTGGTTGTTGATGCTTTGAGGGAATACATTGGATCTATTTTAGCTGTCTCTAATGCTGTCTCTAATGCAATTTGACGGAGAATTATGAAAATAAATGAATTCAACTCAATAAATGAACAAAACTCAGTCGAATAACGCTAAAGTATCAATGTCTAATGAAGGCTATAGCTAGTGTTGTCAGATTTTACCTTTGCCTGTCGATGATTGTAGGGTTTTTCCCTATCGTCGGCGCCGTTGCCGGATGTTATCTGTCTGCACTGTTTCTTGCGCGCGGCGCGCAAGAAACATTGGACAGATAACATCCGACAACGGCGCCGCGCAATTGCAATTCCTTGCCAGGGATAAAATCCCGCCCGCGAGAGTAGGAGAATTCCTACAAGTCGATGATAGACCCTAGTTTCGCGCGCGCCGCCAACGCGCTCGCGCGGCGCGGTGACAGAACAGCCTAGCGTGTACTGAAGCCAGGCAAATTTCATACCTCTTTTTCACGCGCTTTCATTGAGGGCTGAAACTGGAGTTTCGGACTTCGATGAAGACACACGCGCGCGCAAGAAATGTTCCCGCGCTGCCGTGACGGCCCAAATTGCCGGATGTTATCTCAATCTGTCCACTGTATCTTGCGCGCAAGAAACAGTGCAGACAGATAACATCCGGCAAGGCCCAAATACTCCGCGCGAGCTGAGCGTCTCCCGCTCCGTGTTTTTTTACGATTTTTCTTTTCACCGAGTAAAGAAGGGTGCAGGGGCGCGCCGCGCTACATGTGCACAGCGAGTAAAAGAGGTAAGATAAAATCGGACAGTTTGGGTAACGCAGCGCGGGACACTGGACAGGATGAAAACGCGCGCGAGAAACTGAGGTGAGATAAAATTAAAATCTCGCAAGCTTAGCAATGAGCAATAGCATTGAAAGTATTTTAGAACTTAAAGTTAAGTACGAGAACTAGAAGAGAAAGAGATTGGGAGGGAAACTCACTAGCTATAGCATTAGCCAGTCATTTACATTTGACATGCAGTTGCACAGTCTCAGTGACTATGAGAGACTATGACTTATGAGTGCACTCTGCACTCAGTCAGTTTTTCGTATTTCTCAAGCCAGTGCGCATGCTGAAGTTCATTACGCCAAACTTAAAGTAAAACTAAAAGTATAAGTCTCTCCACTTTCTATTACTAAAAACTATCACTATCACTATCAGTATCAGACTCTTCGCTCGGTGAAGTGTCTGTTAACGAGTGCTGGACAATCCTGAGATGTAAGACATTCTTCAGAATCAGCTACAAACACAATCCTCAATGACCTAACCTAACCTCTCGTAACCTCTGACAATCACATCAAAATCGCAACATCTCGCCGCAGTCGCAGTCGCATAGCACGTGCGGGGCGCGCAATTAATACCAACCTGTATTCCTCATTCGCAGAACTCTCGGCACGAGCAAGTCTCTGTCTGCCAGGTAGGGAACAATTCCTCCGCAAGCAATGGGAACGTGAGTGACCAGGTGACAGTTTGGACTCTGAGGGATGGACGTGGTTATTCCTGAGTCTTCTCTCAGAGCTGTGCCGATTAACATGCTTCCCATGCTTCAGTTTAGAGGACGGTGAATTGAGTTGCTTCTCGCTACTATCACGTCTCTTGTTCACATGACCTGTGATTATCAGTCGATTATGAACAATGAACAGTATAGAATATCGGAGGGGTATTGAATCTGGTGAAATTATTTAGTTTGACTCTCTCCCTTACTTACCCCGGCCCTGATTAATATTCCGAGAGGATCCATAGTCGGACTCTGATTCGCCTCGATTGCTCAGTCCCGCTGAAGACCTGAGAATATTGACGAGTATAGTAAGTGGGGTCAATTGTTCATTGTGAAGGAGCAGTGCGGTGGTATTATTATGAAGGAGCAGACACAAACCCATGGGGAGAGCTGTACTCGTGAATCATTTGTTCCAGAAGCTCAAACTTTCTTTTATCATACTGAAACAAAGTTTTTATTCTAACAGCTGAATAGTTCATTGTCCTTACGGGTCTCAACAGCATAAATAAATTCATTGAAATTCAAATTATGTGAACAGTGCTGTTTTGTAGAATATGAAAAAGCTTTTGTCCTAAAAACTATGTTTATATGATGTGGTTATTGTGCGTACAAAGAGAAGAATTCCCAACAAATGCTCCGGAAAGCTTGACAGAGCCACTCTTGGAAAGTTATAAGCTGTGATCACAACCATTCCCGATAATCAATTAACTAATTAGTGATGTGATAACCTAATTAAGTGATTACCTCGTGCATGAACTCATTCCTCAAAGCACCGGCCACCACCACGGACTTTGGGTCTCGGAGGAGATCAGTGTCCGAATAAGATTGGTGCTGCCGGGATGGAATGGGAATCAGGGGGGGGGAGAATTAGGAAAGATGGGGATCGAGGGATTGAAGATTGGGATGAGGGGATCTGGGATGGGGGGAACGTACTTACCCTCTCAACCATTCTCTTCCATGATCTATCCCTGGGTGGTTCTTGATACGATCGTAGACTGTGCTGTTTGGAGTACCTCAACTGATTCTCAAATCGGGGGAAGGGGGGAGGAGGAGGGGGATAAACTTGGTTTCGTCCCTGAGAATATCGTGAAAAACTAGAGGAGATCAACAGAATGAAGGTCATGAGAAAACCGATTTTCAGAGAACGAATCAACACTCCTCTCAATGATGCGACTATCATGTGTTGAGTGGTTCTTCATTCCCTTTCAACACAAATATTCGGGCGACTGTCTCCGGATGGATTGAGACGGTTTCGAAATAAACGATGAACACAACCCCCCCTGAAATGAAGTGTCAGACTCACCAGAGATGAACTTGACCGTGCCGATATCACAGAGTGATCACCAGGTGATATGGGGTTGGGTAGACTGTGACACCTCCTCGAGAAGGAATAGTTCTTGAATGCTGGAATCACCATGTCGTCATGGTAACCTGGGTGGTAGTTGATGTGGTAGTTGATGTGGTGTCGTCATGGTAACCTGGGAAGTGAGTGGTAGTTGATGTGGTGTCGTGATACTTGATTGAGTGTGAATAAGAGATTAATAGCGAAGAGTGAGACAGAGTCTTTCGATTGGTCATTGGGCCTTGGGGGAAGAATGGGCATTTGAGTTCTTTAACCTCGTCGGAAGTCAAGTTTTCTCCTAATCTTCCTGACACCAGTGGTGAAACAGCAAGGGGAGCAGATGATGTCAGCAATCTTGGATGTGAGTTGAGCACCACACTTGAAACAACGGCAGATTTTGAGGAGGATACTCGCAAGTGCGGCGTACAGGAAGAGAGAAATGAGCATGATGACACCTTCCTGCCAGGTGTCAATACCGTTAAACCTGCACACAAAGTGGTGTCAAGGGAGATAAACCTGTGCACAAAGTGGTGTCAAGGGGGATCAGTGGTGTCAATAACACTGGTGTCTAAGACACAAGTGGTGTCAAGAGATTGTGCCCGAACGAAGTGGTGTCAATGATAAACTGGTGTCAGCGAAACGGTTTACGGTTAAAAGTGGTGTCAATGATATTGAAGCGGTGTCAATGATATCGAAGAGATTTGAAACTAGTGTCAATAACCTACCACTCCAATGGATTGACATATTTTCTCCACGTCTCCAGTCCAAAGAAGTTTGGTTTATGGACCTTCTCGTAGGCAATGGCAGTTTCAGGAAGGATGAAATCCATCAGCTGCTCCTCAAGGCATGAAATCACCTTGCACTTCTGAAATCATGGGATGGTAGGAGTGTACTTTGCTTTTCGATGACGAAATTGTACATTAAAATGAAGAGAAAAGAGTGATTTCTAATTTCGTTATGAAAATCACCCCGTGAAATCTCTACTTCCTCTCACCTCATGTGCCCTGTTCCCGGCGTGGAAACACAGTTCCACAACCATGGACTCACCACACCAATCCGATATCTGCACATAGTTCGTATAGTTCACCAGCTTGCCTGTGGGGTTGCTAATTTGAGCAACATCAGGGGAATGAGGAGCAACGTTGCAGTTGGGGAGGGATTGAGAGTAATAATAATTTCATCGTGAATCATTAAAAAGTCCGTATGTTCTAGCATGAGAAACCTAATCAGGACGACTTTCTAGAGAGTCATTGTTCTCCCTAAACCCACACTTAACCCGATCATTGACCAGAAATTCCTGCTGTAAATCCTGGGACTATTATACACAGCTCGATTCTTCCTACCGACAACAACATCTGCACTATATAGCACTTTCCAGGAATATACAGACGGATTTCCAAGAATTTAATCATAATCTGAATCTCTCCCCTCTTTCTCTTATTTTTTTGTATTTGTGTCTGTATTTCGTGATCTATTTGCTTGTGCTTGTTTTGTTATAACTTCATACATCGAGCGGTCAAAGAATAGATCGATTCTTGGTACCTATTCAGGTCACCAAACTGTAATGCATTTGAACAACGAACAACTAAAAGCATGCGTGTGCATATAGGTTACATTTCTCCTCCTTTTCCTTGTTCCTAGGGCAAGGGCGATTCAAAATCAACCGTAATTACCGATTATAATCGATAAAAAGTCGACATTTTTTCGATTATGATCGGTAATTACGGTTCGATTTTGAATCGACCTTCTCAGCTCACCTTCATCTGGAATAATGAAGTCGAAGTTACTTTCTATCCCTCCATCTCCGAGCTTCATTACTCCGTGCAGCGTTCCCTTGCCGTTAATGATGCTGATATTGAGGAACCTGCGGAGAGGAAAAATGTGTAATTGTTGAAATATTGAGTGACGGCTGTTGCCTGTCTTCGCGCCCACCGCTGACGCCCAGACACGCCAGACATATTGACTCTGTGCCGAGTGCTCATTAACTCATCCTCCTCATTTCCCCCCCCCCCCTCTGTGATAACTAAATTAATCCTACATTCACTACCTCCCCGTAATGCACCCCCCTCTCAGAAAGTTAACTCCCCCATTAACTCTGTCACCACCTCTCTTTACTGAGATAGTATCTGTTGTTGTGTTGCTCGAGTTAGGTTATATAACAACCCACTTCCGTCACAAGTTATTATACTACAAATGGACAGCATGTATTTCTTTCCTATTTGTTGTGCGGCAAGCAACCATCCTGAAACTGTGCGTGTGTGCGTGGATCTGATGTCGCGGTCCAATGATCCAATACCAGTTATTGTGACTCATTTTTCTCTTCTCCTCAAGGTTTCTTCTCCTCTTTATATTCAAAACCTAGATCGAGAACTTTTTTATAAATGCCATGTCTGTAAGTTTGTTGTACCATATTTCGCCAAAAGCTCCATTGACCATTGTTCTCCCTAAAGCGCTTCTGAGCACATAGGAACCGTCTTTTGTGTTTTGTGAGGCACAATCAACAGCTTCAGAAAGAGTTCTATATCACACTCTTGTTACTTGAAGCTCGCTCTTGTCCTCCCACACACACACAGACATACACACACACACACACACACACACACCCACACACACACA
>CAMPET010000083.1:262421-283288 GCA_946803715.1 Beroe ovata | reverse complement strand
CCATGCTAAGCTGTCAGGGGGTACATCCCCCTACGAGACATCGTTCAGAGGGCTGTGTGATAGTTTACAGTGCAAGGTGGTCACAATGGACACTGACTCAGTGAACAGTATAGTGCTCCATCACAACACTGCTGTACACTACGGAGAGCTTCTGACAGCAAACTCAGTGACTATGTCACGTGACAAGTTACAGGTACGTGGCAGCACTCTTCATGACCCCATCCCAGGCTACCCAGAGATAATGACCCTGCTCTTTGCACCCTCCGTCCAACTCCATTGTAGTCCTGGTAGACTGAACTACACAGCGTGTACAGCAGGTCTAGGGGCTGCGGTGGATGGGGCAGCTATCTGGCCAGAACACGATTTACACGTGCAATTTGATGTCAGGATTGACAGTGAGGACTTGTGTAACATAAACAAGTTGAGAATGTACATGTCAGACTTGCTGCAAGGGGATGAAGACAACCCAGTTGCACTCCATCTCACTCACCAGCCCATCCGACAACTCCAGCGTAAGATATGGAGACTTGTATCGATAATCTTACAGAAACCGCGCGAATACATCGCTCCCTCACACTACATTGAGTACGGGTGGCAAGTACCGTGCGGGACTCAAGCCTCCCCCTTATCTGGGTACAGGTCATGTGACGTCACCAGACCTCTATCCGTGCTGGCTACCCCTGACGGAGTGGAATTGGAGTCACCAGGAGCGCAGAATAGAGTATCCAAGTTGCGAGATGAGACTTACAAAGTGGAGCAGAGTACTNTTGTCGGTTATCGTGGACAATTCGCGGGGTTCGACAGGGGTTCTAAACCCGAGATTTCAGACACACTGTACGAACTAGCTAGGACTCTGGTAGAGAGTTTCGATGAGATAGATCAGATAAACCATGGTCGTGCTGACAAAGGGACAGTCTTGGTATTCCTGCCTGGTATATTCGAGATAGAGACATTCAGGAGTGTTTTGTTGGGGGATTCAATCAGTAAGTCCTACACGATCATAGCCCTGCACAGCTCCATACCCCGATCTTCCCAACTGAGAGTGTTTGTGCCGCCCCAATCTGGATATCGGAAAGTAATCCTGTCGACAAACATAGCTGAGAGTAGCATAACTGTCCCTGACATCAGGTATGTTGTGGATTTCTGCCTCGCCAAGGACCTGGTCTGTGATTCTCTTTCTGGGATGTCGTCTCTGCAGTGTACCTGGGCACCCAAGTCGTCTCTGGATCAGAGAAAGGGAAGGGCTGGACGAGTTGCTGCGGGAAGATGTTACAGACTCGTCACTGAATCATTCTACTCGACTCAAATCCCGGAATCCAGCATACCGGAAATGAAGAGATGCTCACTGGAGAGCCTCGTTCTCTGGTGTAAGATTCTGGATATCGGAGAACCTCATCACATGCTATCTCTAGCACTAGACCCTCCAGACTTGAGCAAACTATACCAAAGTGTTCTGACTCTAGAGGAGTGTGGTGCACTTATCAGACCTGCTGATAGCGACGAACCTTTCTCTGGTAAGATAACATTCCTGGGTCAGGTCATGGGGGTTCTTTCACTGGATATAAAACTATCCAGACTAGTGCTATTCGGGTTGGTGTTCAACTGTTTCACAGAGTGTATAGTGACAGCAGCCTGTCTAGCTCTACCTGGTTTTCTTGAAGTGCCATATAACAGCAGACACGATAGGATGAGAAGTTACGTGTGTAGGATGAGAAGGGCGGCTGGTACTTTCAGTGATCCTATCATGATGCTGCACGTGTATAACGCGTGGTATGACACGCACTGCAGGAGTGTGGCTGAGGGTAAGAAGTTTTGCCGGGATAACTTTGTGGAGTATAACAGGATAATGGACGTGGCCTCGCTTGTCAAGGAGATCTCGTCCGCAATTCACGGGTTGAATATCTCGGCTGATGCGATAGAGGAACGGAAGGATGTATCCACGGATTCGTCCTATCTCATGAGACTGAAACTAGCACTGGCAGCTGCCAACTACCCCAACTATTTCATCAAGGACAAAGATGCTATACACGAGGAGACGTGTATGCAGATGTTTGGTAACAAGTCCCCTGCCGACACAGTGGTTTTTACAGGTATGAACATAGATGTGAGATCTGATGAGGAGGCTGAGAGGAGATTCATCACTGATATCAACACTTTCTTCCAGCAGGGACTTTGCGACCCGGTGAAATCACTGTCCCTTGAAGCGACGCGGTTGTATGTAACATTTGAGAACCCTGCTGAGCGAAGTGTATGCAAGTCTGTTTACTACGCACTGAAAATGAAGAAACTAGGTTTCACTTTGGTCTTGTCTGAATCTCCCGATCAGAACCCACTCAAAATGAAGTCTCGTCATAGCATGCTGGAGACAAAGCGTACTATCCCAATCATCAAGAGGGAGGTAAAGGTGTGTATTGCCCACGTGGATAGCCCTACTCGGTTCTATGTCCAGTTTGTGGGAAGTAACACAAGATTGGAGTGGGAGGATACACAGAGGCGACTCCAGACTATTCCCAGGGATAGAATCGCATACCAGAACCTCAAACCCAAGACATATGGAGCTTCTCTCTTCGATGACGAGGTTACACTGTACCGAGTTCGACTGGAACACCCACAGGGGGAACTTATGAAGGTCACATTCGTGGATTATGGGAACACAAAATTGGTACCAATCAGCGAACTTTTCCATATCCCCAATGAGTTGCTGCATGTTCCATTCCAGGCGATAGAGTGTAGTTTAGAGAACATAGAGCCGTGTCATGGGACACTGGCAGATATGGTACAAGGGGGCTGGTCTGAGGAGACTTGCACATATGTCAGAGAAGTGTTGGTGAATCAGAACTTCATTGCGAGGATATACTATGTCCTGAACAGTGTGGTGTACCTCGATCTACATTGTGGGGACAGTGGGTCCACATTCAAGGGGGAGTTGATCAGACGGGGTATGGTTGTGGATGGAGTGCCAGACTACCGTGTGAAACTAGCGAGATGTAACACTAATGAAATAGGTATCAGACTTGATACTGCTTTCACTGTCACAGCTGACAGCTACAGTGCCCCACTCAAGACTCCAAACTTTACATCTGCCCATGCTAAGCTGTCAGGGGGTACATCCCCCTATGAGACATCGATCAGAGGGCTGTGTGATAGTTTACAGTGCAAAGTGGTCACAATGGACACTGACTCAGTGAACAGTGTAGTGCTCCATCACAACACTGCTGTACACTACGGAGAGCTACTGACAGCAAACTCAGTGACTGTGTCACGTGACAAGTTACAGGTACGTGGCAGCACTCTTCATGACCCCATCCCAGGTTACCCAGAGATAATGACCCTGCTCTTTGCACCCTCTGTCCAACTCCACTGTAGTCCTGGCAGACTGAACTACACCGCGTGTACAGCGTGTCTAGGGGCTGCGGTGGATGGGACAGGTATCTGGCCAGAACACGATCTACACGTACAATTTGATGTCAGGATTGACAGTGAGGACCTGTGCAACATAAACAAGTTGAGAATGTACATGTCAGACTTGCTGCAAGGGGATGAAGACAACCCAGTTACACTCCATCTCACTCACCAGCCCATCCGACAACTCCAGCGTAAGATATGGAGACTCGTATCGATAATCTTACAGAAACCGCGCGAATACATCGCCCCCTCACACTACATTGAGTACGGGTGGCAAGTACCTCGCGGGACTCAAGCCTCACCCTTATCTGGGTACAGGTCATGTGACGTCACCAGACCTCTATCCGTGCTGGATACCCCTGACGGAGTGGAATTGGAGTCACCAGGAGCGCAGGATAGAGTATCCAAGTTACGAGATGAGACTTACAAAGTGGAGCAGAGTACTGGTTGCAGGGAGGGCAGGGATACGCCCTACTGCCCGCTGTGTAATGTGTTTTACAAGAAAACCATAGCACTGGCAACACATCTCAATAGTGAGGAACATGAAGCTGAGAGAAGGAGACTTGACAATTGGAAACCGCCTCCCTTCCAACGAATATGATCATGTTGGGAGGAGTCTGGAGGATTGAATATTTTCATTGATCATTGCGTTTTGTTAAGAATGGGGTGAGTTATACTGCCCATTTTTCTCGTTTTAAGTGGAGCCTTTCACAAATAAACTACTATGTTTTCTTTATGATGACATTTTCTGAGCATGACACTTGGTTTTTATCTGTTATTTGAAACTGGTATTTGTTTTATTAAGTTTTTAGCACATTAATTATAATAGCCTTAGTTCAAAGCTAGACCGACGATTCTTTAATGATTCTTTATATTATTTTTAATTAACTTAAATAGGTACTCATTGTTTTAGTTTATCTAATCACATTGCTTGTTTCACTTCATGACGTTTCAAATGCGGCATTATGCAGCCATTATTTTGACTAACATTTTGATTTAATTCCAGACTTATTCTAAGTTAATAACCACATAATCAATATCTCAGGGATGACTAAATCAGTCCGCCACCCTCAATAGACTGTCCCTCTTGAATCTCGCGCTATGAAGATACACGAGCATTTGATAGCCACCTCTGCTGGCGGCATCATAGTGGCTCTCGTGGCCACGCCCTTTGACGTCATCAAAACCAGGCTAATAGCACAGACTCTACACACCCATGACCGGGCTTGTTTCTACAAGTACTGCGAGGGAGTGATAAACAGTGCGTGTGTGAGCTGTGGGTACGAGCATCCACCACAGTACGTGTATCGTGGTCTCTGTCAGAGACAGGTGTATGGTGGGACACTTGATGCTGCGTACAAGATAGCACGGGGCGAGGGATTGCTCGCCTTGTGGAATGGGACCACGCCCACATTGCTTATGATGGTGCCCGCAGCTGTGTTGTATTTCACTATGTTTGACTTCATGAGGAACCAGGGCCGGTTTGTGTTGCCGGATAAGTTCCATCATTTGGTTCCGTCACTAGCAGGCATCACAGCGCGGCTCATCAATATCAGTATATTCTCCCCCATTGAGCTGATGAGGACTAAAGCCCAGAGTGAGCAACTGTTGTCATATTCGAAACTGAAGGACTCGATTGCTACACATATCAAAACAAACGGGGTCAGATCACTTTGGACTGGGGCCAAGTCCCAAATGTTCAGAGACCTGCCCTTCACCCTAGTCTACTGGTACCTACAGGAAGCTGTCAAGGTGAAAATGTTAAAAAGAGGACATAACACCTTGACCAGCAACTGTATTGGTGCATTTGCGGGTGGCGCTGTAGCCTCTGTAATTTCCCACCCGTTCGAAATAACAAAAGTTCAGATACAATCAAATGTGGGAAATAAGACTGTGTCAGACCTTGGTCAGAATGGATTGTTCCAACACCTTAGAGACATCGCCAAGGCTGACGGCATCGGTGGTTTGTATGTCGGCCTTGCACCTAGGATGTTCAAAATAATGCCGTCGTGCGCCATTTTTATCACCACTTTTGAAGGATTGAAGGAGTATTTTAACAGGAGTAACTCGAGGGAAGCGTTGTACTAAATCGCTGTTGAACAATTTCTTTTAATGTGAAAATTTTAGTTTTAGAATTGAATTGCAGGTTTAAAGTATCTTTTAATGTGAAAAATATAGGAAAATGCCGGCTTTCTACTTTAAATTGTACCAAAGTTCCATGGCGCGAACACCGAACGACAAACTGAATGAGATTTTGGCGCGCACGTACGTACCCATGCAGCTAGATCAGACTAGTTAAAATTTAACGCTTCATGATATCAGTGATATTATGTAGTGATCGAACACGATGGTGCAAGATACATTCGGTGAACAATCACAAAGATGAATGACTGCTGTACAGAAAGAACAAGTCAATGTGACAAGGTATATGATAAAGAAATAAATCAATACCTTACAATTGAAATACATACCACATTTCGAAATCATCAAATCAATAATTACACTGAATTTCAAACTTGGAACTTCCAAGTTGGATGTTGGATTAATCCATAACGAATAAGTTTTATGTAGCTTTATTTATTTGAGGAATCACTGAAAAGCTTTTGATGAAATTCTATGAATAGACTTCAGTGGATGTCAACTGAAGCTTCCTATTATCGTAATTCTATCAAGCCAGTACTACCGCATTTAGCATCATCATTAACTGATTAACTGAAACCTGAAGGTCATTGCAAGACATCAAACCTCTGTAATAAAGCATCATACGACCTGCTTATGATCGTGCATTGGATAGAGTTCAATCCTACATAACTTCCTGAAATTGTAAGAAATTGAGAACAATTAGTCATAATGTTGTAGTAGTTGTTGTAATGTTGTAAGTAGGATTCGGTAAGAGTTCCACACATGACGCGCAGACACACGCGCGCTGAACTATAGGCTTGTTAGAGCTGACACTGATTGTTGAAAAATTGTTTTTCATAGCGTAACAAAACAGACGGCTTACGCAAAACAACGTTCACAGCGAAATTGCAACTATAAATACTACACAACCTTACGTTTGTGCCACGAAACCTCATCTATAGAGTCTGGCCATTTGGAGCTGCAAATCCATCTTTTCGGCCGCTAGCCGAGTCATTTCATCCTGGTGTGCTTGCTTGGAAAAGTGAAGCTGATTTTCCAGAGCTTTAACTTTCAACTTGAGTGCCGTTTCATACGGAACCTGACTGTCGTAGTCACTCTTGTGTGACTCAGGTGGCGGAAGTGGCTCCAGTTTGGGGAGGGCAAGTGGCTTGCTGAGGTCAGGTGGTGACATGATCGCCAGTGTTTCGTTGAAGGTAACGCGTTTTTGAGGCGGTTGTGACTCGTTAAGCAAGCCCTCCAGCCGCTCTATTACTTTCTCTTGGTTCTGACACGTTTTCTCGAGGACTTGCGTTGTTTTCAACTGCAGGATATAGAAAACTTATACTACATTTTCCCTTGACACTTCTTAACCCATAACAGCAATTTCCGTTGACAGCAATTCTCCCCTTGAAAAATATTCCTTTCCTTCTCACCACTTAACATTTCCCTAGACAGCATATTTTCCCAGACGCAATTACTTCCTTTACACTACTTTACCCTTGACAGAACTTTTGTTAACACCACTTCTCCCACGAATTTTCCTTTGACATCATATTTCCCTTAACAGTTGACATCACTTCTCCCATGACAAGGCTGTATACAGCACCAGGGTCAGTGGTCAACCAGTGTAAGGCAGAATACAACAAACCTGTCAACCAGTAAAAAGCTGGATACAGCACACTGATCAACCAGTGTAATGCTGGATACAGCAAACTGTCACTAGCGATCACATACCTGCTATCCTATGCCACAGTGGTGTATTGCAAAAGTGGTGTTAGCGGCAAGTTACGAAGTGGTGTCAAGGGAGTATATAAGGCGATAGATTCAGTTCAAAAGGAACTCCAAAAAAAGCATAAAAACAAAAAAATATATCGAAAAGGCAATATCCAGAACACTGGTTTAAGGCTGGATACAGCACACTGGTCAACCAGTGTAATGCTGGATACAGCACACTGGTCAACTAGTGTAATGCTGGATACAGCATTCGACATACAGGTCAACCAGTATAGGGCAGACACCAATTTCCCCATGACAGCACATATCCCTTTTCGTTGGCAGCCATTTCCCTTGACATATTTTACCCGTGGCAGTTGACACTACTTCTTCCTTGACACCATTATTTGAATCCTTTAAAACAAATCGGTTTACATCAGTGAGCAGTGAGCACTATTTCCCTGACACCACTTTTTCCTCGCTACCATTCTCTCTGACACCACTGGTGTCAGAGACACCACTTCCCTTGACAGCTCTATTTCGCAAACGCTGGTAATCCCTTGATCCCTTTGACAGCATTTTTGCAGGGTATTTCCCCAGGCAAATCTTTATTTACCACAAAAAACAAAGCGGAAAAGGACGTCACCTTCTCTTGTAGTTTCAGTAACAAGTGGTTCTGTGACTGATGTGCACTGCGAAGTTCAGAGAGCTCGTCTTTCTCTCCCTCAATACGGTTTAGTCTCTCTTTCAGAGACGAAACTGTCTCTGTTATAACCCTGTTCTTCTCCATCTGAAAATGTGACGAAATTAAGAGATCAATATTGCTAAGATTTGAATGTTGGCTGTATAATTTTCGAATTATCATGTTGGATGAGGCAAATTGAATAATGTTCGAATGATTATATTGGACAAGGTAAATTGAATAACTAACCTCTTCACGCAGAATCTTCCTCGCTTGAAGCACTTCCTTCACAAGATCCTCTTTAGGGATGTTGCTCAGTGAGATATCATGAACTGGTTCCTGTAGTTTCGCTACTTTCGACTTCAGTTTCGTGTTCTCCGACTTCAGACCCGTGATGTACTCGCGACACGAGAGTATGTCTCGACCCATCTTCTGGACCGCTTCTCTGAGTTATCGCGATTGTTGAGTATCGTCGCGGTGTGGACCGGTATTCCATGCTATAATAGGGATCACTAAACGGCTTTCTGAGAACGACACTCACTTGTATTTTCTGAGCTCAGTAGCTTGATGATCGATGATTTTACCCATGTACTCGGCACTATTTTCATTCTTCTTATCGTAGATGAAGGCAGCCTCGGATGAGGGTGTGCCGTGTCGTTGGAGCAGCTAAGGGAGATTGGGAACATGGGAATGGAGGGATATTTCATAATGAGNAGGGTTTGGGTTAGGGTACTAGGGTTAGGGTTAGGTTAGGGTTAGGTTAGGGTTAGGTTAGGGTTAGGTTAGGGTTAGGGTTAGGTTAGCATAAAAGCTGGCAGTCGCGTCGCAAGTACCGTCGTGCGCGGATTCAAACGAGGCAGAATAGCACGAGCTTTTTAATATTCGTTGCCGGATGATACCTGTCCACTGTTTTTTGCGCGCGCGCCAGCTTTATCAGGCAACGATTTGCAAACGTTGCATTGCGCGTGGGCGCGCCGCTCATATCACTATTTGGTCTGTTGCCGGATTGAAAGTTTATACTTTATATTATGTCTGTCCACTGTTTTTTGCGCGCGCGCCGCGCGCACGAAACAGTGCAGTGGTTATGGGCGAAAAACTAATTTGATCATGTGACCAGACATTTTTCCATTCAATCGTTCAAACTGTTCCATTGAAAATTATTGGAGTGTGTNCAGAAAACACTTTGCAACTATGTTTTTAACGCTCAGACGATGTAAGGGACATGCATTTGATTGATCCACCTCATTTGCCGCCCATACCGAAGGTATTTCATAATTTAAGACCTCTTTTCCCTTGCCGTAGAACCGCGCACTTTCTACACATATGTCGGTAATTTAATTCAGTTCATTCCTCCGCAAGTAATCATTTTTAACCTTTGCACAAGAGGCATGCACCTATACGTACAGTATAGTAAGCCCTATATAATGTACAAATAACAAAATGCATTTTACAATCTACTGTAACAGCGTTATACAACCTTGTTTTCATAGTTGCGGATGTTTTGCTATCATTGTTTCTTATTCACGATCGTTAACACGCGATTTACCATGATAGTACGCAGTAATTCGTCATTGCGTTTCGAACTTAGCTTCGTTGTCTGCTTTGACAAATTCGATATCATGTACCTACCTAAGCCTTTATACCGGTAGGTATTGTCAGTGGGCCTTTAAGGGAGCTGAGTGGAGTTGTCAAACTGAACACTCAGCTCATCGTTATCTGTCTCGAACTTCCCCAGTTATTGTAGGTACTCTGTCCTTTATCACAACATCTTATTGATTCCATCAGTTTGGGTTCAGCTGATGGAATCTGAATTCTCGGTTGGGATGATACTACATGTAAATGCTTCCTACGAATCGTGATAAATCTGTCTATGATCAAGTCTGAAACCAGGTCATTGTGCGTAACTGTGAAATGTGATGAAGTGGCTTGCGTAGTGAGTTCGGTGAATTTTCTGGACGGGTGTCATCATAGATGCTTACTCTGTCATGTGGTGTCAGAGTCTTTAGGCCAGGCTTGCATGTCTTTTCCTGGCATTCTGATTGATATGAATAGGTGTTCTATTTTTCTTTTCATGTTCCCAGGCTCATTTGAATTTACAAAGTGGTGTCAAAGTATAATAAGTTAGATCATAAGTTTGTTTGCTGTGTTCCTGAGAAACCCGCAATTCTGTGTTGGCAAACCATGGTGCAATTTTTTATCTGAGTAAATTGAAACTTTTACTAGCATATCATGTACGGCAAGGGGGATGCAACGTGCATTAATGTCAGTATTTGGAAAAATCCAAAAACTGACATTGATATTGACACTATGCACATTAATGCACATTATTGCACATTAATGCACATAAATTCACATTAATTGAACTAATTCTATACCACTTTTGAACCTTTTGTTCCACTTCATGTATCTGACAGTGACAGATACTATCTGTTGCTCACGCCTCCCAATTCAAGAGTGGTATCTGGTGCAGTGGTGCTCCCAACTCGAGAAGTAGTATTAGAAGTTACCATACCAACACAAGAAACAACATCGTTAACTACCCAGTTCAACTCAAGAAATAGTGTTCCTAGCTCCCAACTCGATAAGTAGTATCTTCAGCTCCCAAATCAAGAAGTAGTATCTATTATACCTAAATCACCGGCCAACCGTATTCGTAGCCCCCCATTCCCAACTCGAGAAGTACCTAGTACCTGTATCCCCCAATCGGACAAATAGTATCATAGCCTCAAGAATTGGAAAAGTGTCTAACTCTAAATTCGGGAAGTATTTTCCAGTGATACCACCTACCTAACTCATGATATCCCCTTATAATAGTCGTCTATAAGCCCATGACGACTTTTAGTCGTCATATCTGGTGGTAGTATCTGGTGGTAGTTGACCAACCCTTATGGTTCTATGAGGTCCTCCTGACGGGCTCCTGTATCCCCTTATGTTGGCTGATGATTTTCTATGGCCTCTATCGGTTTTATCCACGGTTAATTGTGTCGCCTCATGGTTCTATAAGGTCCTGTGCGACCACTTGAGACTCATTATGATTCCTGATGGTCTGTGATGACAGCTTATGGTTCCCTATTTGGTCACTGATGATCGTGGATGTTCCAACTCGAGAAATAGTATCAGTAATCGATATTCCCAACTCGAGAAGTGGTATCTGTGGCTTAAATTGCTGTCATAGTCATCAGTCCGGCTTAAACTCAACGTACGTCGGGGACCTTGTTGTGTGCGAAGGGTTTTTCATTCTTATTTGGGACTCAGATGAGCTGATGTTCTTGATCTTCTCACTTAAATAAACATGTGCATTAATGTCAGTATTTCAAAAAAACGCAAAACTGACATAGACATTAATGCACATTATTGCACATTAATGCACGTTGCATCCCCCCCACGGCAAGCTACAAGCAAAAACAAAGCGGCATAGATAAGGTATCTCCCTGCNGGGGTAACAGTACGGAATACCCAACTTCTAGAATACCCAATGTCGCGAATAGCCAACAGAATTGTTGGCATGATGACCGGAATACCCAACTCGTTACAGCTATAAAGGGTCATGACTGACAGGGTACTCGGATCAGTGACAGGATGACGAACTCATTGCATGTCATGAAACCTACTTTAAAAAGTCTCAGGCAATCCCTTCAAGTTGGGAACTTGCTCTCTCCCTCATGCTTTTAACACGTGTGAATTGCCAAGTTCGATTTGCCAATGCTGTGACTCCCCTCCTAGTCCTACCTATCCTACTTTTTTGTCTTGTCTCAAACTGGAAGTGAAATTCTAATTTCCAGAGCGAACAATGGGTTGCCCCGTGGTGTGAGAGCATAGAGTCCAAGTGGTGAGCATAGAGGGCATAGAGTGCAAGTGATGTCAGTGAATGAAAATGTGAAAGATAACCCAATGGCATCAGTGTACACTGTACAGTGTATACTGATGCCACTATGTGCAACGATACCACTACAGCGTACAGTGTTTTCCTTATATAAGAGTAGGTATCAAGGTATCGGTTTGTCTGCTGAGTGCTGGTGTCAGAAAAGAGTGTCAACTGCATATAATAGTGTGATGAGTAGCCAGATTTCAGACTTGCTCCATTAGTTACTGCTCAGTTGTTTCAATTTGCAAGTTCGTGATAGCAGGCAGTTGTCATCGTACAGGTTAGCATGTATTGTGGTGTCGGAGCACAGACACTAGACAGTGTGACGAGATCGAGGCCCCAGACGTATTCCTATTTCCTATAGAATTGTGATATGATACAATCAACAATGGTGCAAGAGTTTCGTGTATTGGCAGTATACTCAGTGGTGACTGGTGTCATCGTCCACAGTGAGTGGTGTCAGAGGTTAGAGTGGTGTCAGCTTGCAGAAGCTCAGAGCACAGATGTAGTACGTGGTGGCCGCCTTGTGGTGTGAGAGCATTGAGTGCTAGTGGTGTCAGTTTATGATTTATGAAAGACTACGCAGTGGCATAAGTGTACACTGTACAGTGTATTAATAGAGTGGTGACTGCGTGTGACTGATTATTCTCAGATTCCAGACTTGTTCGGTAGTCAATACCTACTCAGTGGTTTCAGCGCACAAATTTGTGATAGAATTTGTGATCGGCAGCGAACAGAACAGGGTGGTGTTAGCGTACGGAGTGCGGACCCATTGTAGTTTGAAATTTTTAGTTGGAGTAGAGAGATCAAGAATTCGGAATTTCTGATAGTGATAACGCACAGATGCAACAAGTAAACCGGTCGTTGTTAGTGTGTCAAAAAATTTCAGTGTGACATACACCATCTTCAGTTCAGTTCTCAAATTTGTTGAAAGTATAGAATTGTGCCTAGTATAGAATTGTGCGACCATGACGGCGTGGTGTCGGCGCAGAGAATGGTGCCAGCTTGTGCTGTGTAGTGTGGTCTCTGAGCAAAGCCAAAATAATGTAGATACCATTTTGTTATCACCATACCAATCAATCCCTACATCATTCNGACGGCGTGGTGTCGGCGCAAAGAATGGTGCCAGATTGTGCCGTGTAGTGTGGTCTCTGAGCACAGCCAAAATAATGTAGGTACCATTTTGTTATCACCATACCAATCAATCCCTACATCATTCTTTCATCTTCGCTGTTTATCTTAGTTATTCATCCTTCACTAATCTTTCAACATTTGCCGATGGTATCAACTTTCAAAGGATTGACCTATCCTACGTTGCGCATTGACTTGACACTCGTGGTGCAACGAATTTGATTTGTTATGGTCCTGCCATGCTTGTTTGTTCGCAAAGGTAGATTGCTATTATTCTTAATCATTGTAGTAACTGAGGTTTCCCCGTTTCCAATTCCAAGAAACCTACCCATATACCCATGAAAAGGGTCTTCTCATTCACCAGTTTTGCCTTATAGACTAGTTATTGATCGCATTTCATATGTTCTTAATTTTCGCGCGCGTGAAACAAATGTTTCGCGCGCCGCGCGCTTGGCTATTTTACCACCTAGTTAGTGCCTTTCCTTTGTTTTGTGTTGATTGCATTGGAGTCTATTCATCGATATGTTAGTTAATGCATCTCTGCATGTGACAGTGATACACATATATCAGCTTTTAAAGATTATACGACGTGACACGTGTGACACCTCAGAATTCGTGTAGGTAGGTATAGGCGTCGTACGTCTCGTCCCAGTTCAGTTTTACACGAAAACAGTACATGAATTGCACTGCGACACAATTCAATCGAAAACGTACCCTCACAGACCGGTGAAGGGGTGTTGTAGTGAATTCTTATAGTTATTCAGCTCTGGTTTCCTTAGAACTTCAAGATTTTCTCTTCCTTATACTGATATCGTATTTTTTGGCCATCAATATGGCACAATAATTAAGGTTAATTTCATTTGTTAGTAACCTCGTCGATATGTACATGCCAAATCCCTAGTTTCCTCGGGGTTCAATCGAAGTGATATGTTTCTCTATGCTCATGAGAGATATCGTTACTTGACTGCCACTGCCGGATACGTCTTGGCAATCCCATTTTCCAAGATAAACTCAATTGAAAGCTGAGATTCTTTTCGTTGACTTTTCACCATGGCTTTCCGTCGATTATTCTAGAAGAGACGGCATTGATCAAATTCTTCTCACCAATATATTGCATACAGATTACAGGCTTGATGCGCTCTGCTAATGAAGACCTTGATAAAAGGGATGGATACGCTCATACATGATGTCCCATTAACCCGACCACACCTCGACCCCATGGATGTTATTGATGATACTATGTGATGAAAGAGTGGAGCAGAGTCCGGTTGTTGATGATCTCATTATCGAGAGGTATGACTATTGTCCTTCACTTCTTGATTTTCTACGTCGACTGTTTGATTGAATTGAATAAATTGGAAGATCATACCCCAATTCTGTGTATTCCCCACAGGTGTGAAATGCCCTGCTGACAGCGGATTTGATAGGGAGCTAACTACATAAGTGCCCACATGACATCAACCATGGATTATAATTGTGGCATAGGATTTACCGATTCTTCGTGGACAGAGCAGCACTAGATTAGAGCGCAACTAGATGATAATTGGAAATAGTACGGTCGATGATTTAAAGAACAATCGATGATTGCAGATTATGTCGAAATAATTGTTCCGCAAAATGATTCTTCTTGTTTGTCAAATATTTCTATCTATTTCTATCCCCTGAATCACAGTCATACTCTTTTAGTTTCTACTAGTAGCAAATTCACTAATCCGTAAACATCTGGTATGTCTGATCCATAGGCACAAGCTAGAATTGCATGTGGAAAAACAACACTAACAGTAACAGTACTGATAGTGATGGCATTTAGCAAGTCTTCACAAGACTGTCATGTACAAAAACAGGTATGCTCGTGTACACACATACTCCACACTCACTGAGCACTGAGTCACGCGGTACATCACGTGACGTGACATATGCTCTGTCAACCAATAGAATCGCGCGCCAACGAGATTCCTGCGGAGAGATTCTGTGTCGGGAAACGATTTTCGGTGTGNTTTTTAATTTAGGCAGTTGTAATAACTGTTGTTATTTAGTTATTGTTGTTATTGTATTATTTTGCATACCTAGCTTATAGTAACTAGATAGTAGACTATGGAAATTAATTGAAGACTTTTTAGTTTCGTAGTGAGTACTCTGTGTGGGTACATAATTCAATGAATCAAATTGACGACGAGTGAAATGTCATAATAGAGTTGCCTGATGGCAAAAATTTTTATTTATTTATTTATCTTGTTTTAAACCCTCGTGTTAGGGTTTAAGTCAGGGTTAGGGCTTGGAAGTATCTTGTGGGCTAGGTTTTGGGATGGGTCAGGAAACCGAAAAAACCCAAGTCACATGACATAATAAGGGCGATGGATTTAGTAAGACCCTGACAGTAGGGAAAACCCTACTATAATTTTTTATGAATTGTTTAATACTTAGGCTATGTTCGGAGAATTATTATCAGATTGGTAGTGCATTTGATTGGGAGTGAGTCTTGTGTGTACTGTTTATAATTGTTCACTTATCATAAATGTAAACTCTCAGTCATCAGTGCACTGTGTGATGCAGAATTTTGCTTCTGCATCAGTAACATATGGTGCCTGTAAATTGCCATGCCATCAACAGAACTGTGAATTGGATCATAGAAATTCTTGTATTGAATTTTTGGCTGACACTAGATTTTTGGCTGACACTAGATTCAATACAACTATTTCAATGTGATCTCAGATGACACATGTGAAGTTAGGAGATAGCGCAGAGTTCCAAGGACATATTTCAGAAGAGGAAAGTGAATCAGAAGGAGAGGACCTACCTGTGGATATAACTAGACTTACTTGGCCAGGATATATCCTCCATGTGACTTGTTTGGGTGGAAAGAAAACACTTGATATGATTGATACTGTTGGTGAATGGCTTGCTGACTTTTTTGGGATAACTGGTCCAAAATACTGGTATATAATAGAGGAATATGAACGTCAGAAAGCTAAAGAGTTGAAAGAGCAAGAATCCACTACCTCCACTTCAGATCATGTGCTTGAAGGTGGTGCCACAGGTTAATCATGTGAATAAACTAAAAAAGACAATCAAGCACCGTATGATAATCCTTTTACAGTTTGAAATAAATCACACTATTTTGATATTCAAGATATTTGTTTAAGATTATTTTTAAGATGCTTTTCAATGAACAGTAATTGAATCATTTCTAGTATTTGATGAGTGTCTAAATTTATTATCAGCTTTTTGTAGATCATGTGAGAACTGTGGAGTTTTTAAAACAGTATTCTTATAATGTAAATTGTAATATTTCAGCAGCGAAAGTTAAAGATTCCATATGCTACAATATTGATCATGCCTGTTTTCTATTAAAGTCAAAGAGCTCATATGTATCTTTCACTATGTTATATCTGACATCTGTTTTTGGTCACTTTCACCTATATACTACAGACCATGGTTTCCAAGAACAAGCAGGCATTTGTGCAACAAGGGCCAAAACCAGAGGGAATTGGCTCGCTCATACCAACAGTGTGCCTTGCAGTTATCTTTGCACTTGTTGCTTCATGGTTTCAGATGAGGATTGTTGAGTTAGAAAAGGGTGTTAATAATCACAGGATTGTCCAGTCAATTCAGGTTAGCTTAGTTTTAAGCTTGACANTAGGTCACATTGGTAAGAGTTTCGGGAAACTTTCAAAAATTTTGAAAATTAGATTAAATAAATCCCGGCCCCGGCCCCGGCCCCGGCAATTTTTAGCCAATCCCGGCCCCGGCCCCGGCCTTGCTAAAATTCCCAAATCCCGGTTAGTCCCGGCCCCGGCTGATTCAACTTGGTCCCGGCCCCGGCCCCGGCCCCGGCCAAATTTCGTCCCCGGTCGACCCATGGTGCCTAGCCTGGCGAACACGGTGGAGATCCTTGCTGTACGGCATGTTAAACAAGGAATCGAAACCGTGGGGTTCCGTACAGACCACTCTGTCACAGAAGTTGATAGCCTAATCACACATTAATTCAGACTGATAGTATTTTCAATCATAGATAAGTTAGTGTTTACAATCTCTAATCCATGAATGCAGGGTGAAGCTGGTCCACAAGGCCCAACCGGGGAAGCAGGACCTGCTGGAGCAACTGGCCCTGCTGGCCCACAAGGAGACCAAGGTGTTCAAGGAGAGCAAGGTGTAGCTGGCCCAGCTGGCAATGACGGAGCTACTGGACCTCAGGGAGAGCAGGGACCCGCTGGCCCTCAGGGACCTGCTGGAGAAACAGGCCCAGCTGGAGAGAGGGGAGCACCAGGACTCAAGGGAGAACATGGTGATGACGGAGCTAGAGGTTCACAGGGAGCTCAGGGACCACAAGGTACCCCTTGTTTTTACGATCTGTCTATGTTCTGTTACACTGACCGCTGCTCTTATCCTTGGCTGATAACGTCATGCGTCAGGTGAGCCTGGTGAGAGAGGAGCACCCGGTATCCAGGGTCCAGAGGGACCACAAGGAGAGCGCGGAGAGAGGGGCCGTGGAGAACCTGGTGAACAGGTTACTGAACAANGACACATGTGAAGTTAGGAGATAGCGTAGAGTTTCAAGGACATATTTCAGAAGAGGAAAGTGAATCAGAAGGAGAGGACCTACCTGTGGATATAACTAGACTAACTTGGCCAGGATATATCCTCCATGTCACTTGTTTGGGTGGAAAGAAAACACTTGATATGATTGATACTGTTGGTGAATGGCTTGCTGACTTTTTTGGGATAACTGGTCCAAAATACTGGTATATAATAGAGGAATATGAACGTCAGAAAGCTAAAGAGTTGAAAGAGCAAGAATCCACTACCTCCACTTCAGATCATGTGCTTGAAGGTGGTGCCACAGGTTAATCATGTGAATAAACTAAAAAAGACAATCAAGCACCGTATGATAATCCTTTTACAGTTTGAAATAAATCACACTATTTTGATATTCAAGATATTTGTTTAAGATTATTTTTAAGATGCTTTTCAATGAACAGTAATTGAATCATTTCTAGTATTTGATGAGTGTCTAAATTTATTATCAGCTTTTTGTAGATCATGTGAGAACTGTGGAGTTTTTAAAACAGTATTCTTATAATGTAAATTGTAATATTTCAGCAGCGAAAGTTAAAGATTCCATATGCTACAATATTGATCATGCCTGTTTTCTATTAAAGTCAAAGAGCTCATATGTATCTTTCACTATGTTATATCTGACATCTGTTTTTGGTCACTTTCACCTATATACTACAGACCATGGTTTCCAAGAACAAGCAGGCATTTGTGCAACAAGGGCCAAAACCAGAGGGAATTGGCTCGCTCATACCAACAGTGTGCCTTGCAGTTATCTTTGCACTTGTTGCTTCATGGTTTCAGATGAGGATTGTTGAGTTAGAAAAGGGTGTTAATAATCACAGGATTGTCCAGTCAATTCAGGTTAGCTTAGTTTTAAGCTTGACATTGATGTATCCATCATGATATCAAGAGGTTTGCTTAATTACTTGTGCTATATGCAGGCACTTTCTGAAGAGCTCAGTTTGGTGAATCAAAAAGTGGCTGAAATGGAAGCCATCCTAGCAGACAAAGAGAACTTGAGAGGACCTGTTGGGCCACCTGGAGAAAAGGGTGATACTGGAGCTCAGGGTAAGAGTCATGTCTCAGTCTGGCTGGCCTTGGTCTTGTTTTTTATTCTGAAAGGAGAAGTATCATCAAATTATCTCACAGGACCTGCTGGAGCTCAAGGACTGCAAGGACCAGTGGGACCAGCTGGTGAAACTGGACCTTCTGGACCTCAGGTTAATATCAGATATAAGTTAATTCAGACTGATAGTATTTTCAATCATAGATAAGTTAGTGTTTGCAATCTATAATCCATGAATGCAGGGTGAAGCTGGTCCACAAGGCCCAACCGGGGAAGCAGGACCTGCCGGAGCAACTGGCCCTGCTGGCCCACTTGGAGACCAAGGTGTTCAAGGAGAGCAAGGTGTAGCTGGCCCAGCTGGCAATGACGGAGCTACTGGACCTCAGGGAGAGCAGGGACCTGCTGGCCCTCAGGGACCTGCTGGAGAAACAGGCCCTGCTGGAGAGAGGGGAGCACCAGGACTCAAGGGAGAACATGGTGATGACGGAGCTAGAGGTTCACAGGGAGCTCAGGGACCACAAGGTAACCCTTGTTTTTACGATCTGTCAGTGTTCTGTTACACTGACCGTAGCTCTTATCCTTGGCTGATAATGTCATGCGTCAGGTGAGCCTGGTGAGAGAGGAGCACCCGGTATCCAGGGTCCAGAGGGACCACAAGGAGAGCGCGGAGAGAGGGGCCGTGGAGAACCTGGTGAACAGGTTACTGAACAATCCATGGTGATAAGCATGTTCTGATTCTACATATTGATTGCACTTTGATTCTCGTTCTCAATGTTATTAAATATCAATGATGAACCAATCAGTTTCTAATTATCGAAGATCAAAATTCAAAAGTGATCAATTGACTAAGTCAGCTCCATGTTCGATCAAAATGCAGCTATTATCTGTCATCCTCGCTCAACATATGAAATACCATGTTCAACTCTCTCTCTCACTGACTAACCTCTCCTCAACCCAGGGTGCTCCTGGCGTATCACCAGTCCTCACCACAACATGTACTGAGCTCACCTCCGCTGACTCCTCATTCTCCTGCCCTGAGAAGCAGTTCCTCAGCTCTGTTTCTATGGTTTGTATTACCTAAACATAAAACACTATTTCTATTTTCTATGATATGTTGTGATTTATGACAATTTCATGGTCTCGCGTCAAGCAATGACGCGTGTCATTTCCATTTCAGAGTGAAGACGGTGGAGCAGTATTTCAGTGCTGCGTTATTGCCGCTGCTTGACCGAACAGTCCATCAGTTCACGTTCGTGAGACATAACATTGTCTCGGTGTAATTTATACTTCAACACATGATTCAAATAGATATCAAATCACGTTTTATCTTCACTATTAGATCTTGTACTTGCGTCTATAATAAACAGAGGGTTTATTAATAGATTAATCATAGGATTTGTACTGTAAATCGGCTTATTCATTCCCCATACATGTCAAATGAACATTATCAATGGAGACCAGATATTGACTCTTAATTAGTTATTTAATCGGTCCTTGAATTTCGGCCTTGTGAATTTACCTTTTTATGGTCAATATTTAATATGAGTGGGTAGTCACATAGTATTTATCGTTGTGTTTAACTTAATCAGAACTGTAAAGAATTTGTACACAGCTTTGTGTAGTTTGTTAAAAACAGTTGGGTAGCGTATTGAACGTTAGTGTGGGTTGAATTAAAGTAAATTTTACATAGTTTCAAATCAGTACGACTAGTTCACGTTGTCACAACGAAACGTATTCTGTCATTACGGGATATGCAAGCACAATTTGTTAGATTTTATGTTAAAATTACAATACTGAGTAATGATAATCATTGATCTCTAGTGGTAACCTGTTTTTATGACATCTCTTCAGTCTTCACGATAGATAAATACGTGTATGGATTTTTATTTATTGAGGGAATTGATTTTGTTGAAGTTTAATTACCATCTCCAGATTCTATACTATAGTTAATTTATATAATCAGGAGCGTTTTGCGATTCATTGCTTTGCATAAACAATCACCTGCTACCCACATGTGTCCACATTGGTGTATAACAGGACACAATCTGAAATTGATATTGCTTTGACATTCACTGTTCCAGCCCCCATCCCATCCACACTGATGTTTACACAATACACGTACGGGTTACGAATCCTTGAATATTTTCCCACTACAGAATATTGCCTATATGACGTCATAATTTTGACTGTGACGCCATCTTGTCTAGGATGTCTTTTAGAGGACGAGGCAGAGGGCGAGGGGGAGGCAGACATTATGACGAGGGTCCTCCTGAATCAGTCGTCAAAATCGGCAGGGTGTGTGTGTGTGTGTGTGTGTGTGTGTGTGT
>CAMPET010000083.1:233359-244812 GCA_946803715.1 Beroe ovata | reverse complement strand
CCAACACACTCACACACACACACACCCACACACCCACACACACACACACACACACACACACACACACACACACACTCACACAGAGCTGTCAGAGACACACACTCACACACTCACACACCACACACACACATAATAATTTGAGGAGCGCGGCTGATCAGGATGATTGGCTCGACGGGCTCGACGGGCTCGTGGCAATTTGGTATCGATGTGAAACCCAACACCGCTCTCAAGCGATCACACACTCTCAGCCCATCACGCTATTTATATGCCCTCCGAGAAATAATATGTTGACACCGCAACATTGAGACTAATTAGAGAATGAAGGCATGCGCGAGAATCACATAGTTGGATATTATGGCATCTCGACTTATGCTAACAAGGCATTTATAGCAGACTTCACGTTCACAACTATTATTATACCAAACACAGGGGGGAAATGGGATGCCAGTTTCCACAGAGGACATTAAATATTGTTCAATCACTCACGTACAGAATATTTCGGCAGCATTCCTTGTGATTTTACTTTGAAGCAGCTTCATAGAGAAGAATTCGTGGAATATATCGATTTTTGTGGGGATGCAAATAATGAATAGGTTATGTCAATATGTCATTCATCATCAGTCAAATTCTGCAATATAACCTTATTCGGTGATGGACGACAACTCTTGTAGAAAAATAATAATACAGGAATGGGAAGTCCCTGAAAATGAATTGTCTCCCAGAAAAACTTTGTTATAGATAATATAAATAGACTTGTGGTTATTTGACGCACGCATCAATTTCGATTGTAATTTCAACTCTTCCTCTCCTCTCCATATTGTACACGTCCAAACCAGTGAATAGGTACCCATGTTTATTATGAACATTATGGAATAATCGTCAGTATACATAATGTTACTCGCATGATGATATGTGCATAGCGACACTAGTGCAGGAATGAACATGCACTGTCATGACGTTCTCAATGTATGACAGAACGTACACTCTCCACACAGCAGTACTCCAGAGAATTGTACAAGATGTCAAATTGTGACAATGTCAACTGCCACATTTCTTACAGTAAGGTGATATTCCCAGTGAAGAATACTCCATTCACAATTCACATGGACGACACATGAACACATAGTCTGATTTGATATACCCAACTCGAATGAGGAATGAGCAATGATGAGTCTCATAATGAAAGCTCAAGTCTAATTTACTATGACATCACAACATGAGACTTACATTCTTAGACAGTGACATCATTCCATCTTGACAACATCTCACCTTGGCACGGCCTCACCATGACAACACCTCACCTTGACAACACTTCACCCTGACAACGCCTCACCCTGACAACATCTCACATATACAACAACTCACCATGACAACGCCTCACCTTGACAACATCTCGCCCTGATTCCTGACAACACTCACCATGACAACACTTCACCGTGACAACACTCACCATGAGAACGCCTCACCTTAACAGTTGAGTCGTCGCTGCCACTCACCACCGAGTCATGGTGAGTGGTGAACACTGCGCACGTGACGGGAGCCGTGTGTCCCTGGTACACGTTGACCGAGTGTATGGACGTCCTGAAGTCCCATACTCGGAAAGTGGTATCCTTGGAGCACGTTACTATCAGTGCTTGGGAGGAGTGTACTGACGTGTCTGTTATTTCTTGGTCATGGCCTGAGGGGGAGGTGAGTATGTGGTGACTGATGAGAGAGTGGGGACAAGGGATTCAAACGAGAGTAATTGTACAAGTTTGGTGGCGATGTGGTTGATAAGAAATCAGGCAAATTTGACGAATTCGCTCTTATACTTCTTGTGGAACTCACATATGTAAAATCGAATGAATAAGGTGTCACTATGATGTCATGCCCTCATGATTGTGGATCTCAATATTGATTATCCCGAAGGAAAACAATTTATCTCAAATACACAACATTCAATGTGTATCCTACATCCCCCAATTCCATTGAGTCCATCGTGAATTTGTTCCGACTTTCCTGTGGCTTGACATACAAATACATCGACTGTAAATTGTATACACCATGAAACACACGCTGTATCACGATCCATGTTTAGGAGACTTTATACATAATACATTATTATACCCTGTTAATAGGCCATACCCCAACTGCAACATGTATACTGTATACCAGCGTACACTGTACAGTGTACACTGTTGATCCACTGTTATGACAACAAGAACTGCGACCATGTATTTGAACTTCACGCTCGAATCTCACCGTATCAAATAACAAGGTCCAATGTGCTTTATTTACAGTTTGGAAATCCAATTAACATTGATTACAGGGCAATATTAGATGTGGTTACAGATTACCCCCCTCCCCCAGTAGTCAGTACCCTATGATAAGTCAGAATTAATCTACAGTGGTAAGTTTCACATCACGCCGGACAAGGTAGTCAATGCTGATAACAAACAGTACCAGTTCTGTGATGATTCAAAAAATTTTTAGGAAGCGCCGTCACAATTATATTTTATGAGTTTTGAACCTGTAAAATCACCGGGAAGGTGTTAAATCACCCGGAAGCACACACCTAACGCACTGTGTCACCTGTAAGAGTGTAGATGACGGTAGAACTCTCCGTGTCCCATACCCGAGCCGTCCTGTCCCAGGAAGCAGTTACTGTCTGCGTGCCACCGTTCAGCCACTCTGCTGCCGTAACCACGTTTCCGTGTCCCAACAGTGTTTTCTGGGGTGTCCTGACAACCACTGCTGGCGTGCTGAAAGCATTGGTTATATAGAGGGGGACAACCACATGGTTCAGAATATTATGTATTGCACTATTGCAGGCTGGGTCCAGAATTGTGTGTTATAGCGTCAATTGCCCCACTGACTTCGTGGACCAATTCACGCATGCGACGTAAGCTGCTGACGCAGTATCTATTAGCAGTTGGCGTTGGCAAATGACTGATTTGGGTAGTGACCAGAACAGCTGTCATGATGTTTGGACAGATCTCACGCTATTAACATGACCACAGGTATTTCTGTATGAGAGAACACGGGTAGGCTTCGTGACTTGTACTGTATAGGATTTGTAACACAGTCTTTATCCCATATATGGCTTTCATTAAGGCATCATGTCTCAACTCTTGTATGCAACGTCAAGGTATCCAAGTCAAGAGTCAGTCTAGTACCATATCAGAACAGCTATAATTATCTCACGATGTTGCTCCTGTTACGAGATATGTCTGATGCTCACTTCACCTCACCTACCCTCTACAGTGACATGAGGATATAGTGAGTGCTAAGAACATGATGTCAATTTAACTCGAATAGGGTGTTTTTTGTATCGTTATTCTGTCAGCAACTTGTTGGGCGCGGGATAGTGGAGAAAAATCGTGAAAATAAACTAAATTCAACATACTTATTTGCAAAAGCCTGAACAAATCCGAAGATCACTTTGATAAAATCATGCAATAACGGTACCATAGTTGGTTGACTGAATTTATACATAAAATTTGAGGTCTCATCGAGGATAAGAATTATTTGAAAACTTACTTTTGTTCCCTTTCTTCTTCCTCGCTGAGTTCCTCATCAGATGCCTGATGAAGCTGAGTGTCAGCTGACAAAACCCCATCATTATCAGGCACATCACAACACCAAATCTGTGCTGATCTATCCCCGGAACCAGTCAGCACAAGGGGTAATGTTGGATGAAATCTGAAGAGGAGATGCTGAATTATCATGGTAAATCTGACTAGAAAAAAAAATTCAGCTATCCACATTGTATCTCACCTGATTGAGTTGACACTCCCTGAGTGTCCCTGATATTTCAGAAGGCAATGCTGCCCTTCAGCTTGCCAAATTCGTGCTGTCCTATCATTACTTGCTGTGCCAATGATTGATCTGCCTTTTAAACCCTTACAATATGTTACATCCCATATACCATCTTTATGACCTGAATACCTGACAGGTTTAAAGATTACTGCATTATTGTACCTACAGTTAGATAAATCACAACAGAAGTTCAATATGCATGCTGGAATTGAAGTAATCTTCAACCTTCATACCTTCCTACATGTTTAATTGTTACAGAAACATGGGGCGGTCTGAAGGAGCTCACAATCTTGTTAGTCTGTTCTTTATATTTTATCATCACTTTCTTGGAAAACTGACTTGCATTTCGAGGCAAGTTTTGCCAAGGGCCATCTACATCAGGAAAGCCTTCTTTAGACTGATCTTTGGACTCAACATGGTTTTTGAGACTCATTTGACCTTCCAGCTGCCTTAACTTTGCTTTTACTGGAATGATATTGAAAAATTTAGAACCAGAGCTTTAGATTTAAAATTTTGGTGATAAGTCATTATAATGAATTCAACTCACATTGCTCATTTTCTTGACACATCTGTACAAACTCAGATTCAATACCCGCAAAATAATATGCTAATTGTTTTTGTAATCGAGGAGGGACTCTGGTATCTTCAATGTCCTCCAACTTTGGTCCATCAAAGGTGTGCTTCTTTTTAAGAGATCGAAATGACATAGTTCAGATTTGTGATCTATCCATTCATCTGCAGGAAAGCACTGATGAAAATTTGTCTGATCATCAAATTGACAAACCTGCTACTCAAGTCTATCTCAGAATGATGAAATTCTAAATAAGATACAAAATGAATAAAAGGGTATTGTCACTGTTGTAGATAGTGACAAATATCAAACGCATTGAAATATAAATATCAATTTTTGACCTCAGCAAGAAACCCCTTTTAAAGTTTCAAACTTATCAATACTACTAATTACAATCAAATTTGAGGAGATCCTGAAGATGGAGTTTTACCTCAAAAAAGCTTTAATTCCGAAACTGTCATTTGATTAGTGGGGTGTGTAAGGTTCAATTTAAGATAAATGTGTCATACCTTTTGAGTTTCATTCACATGTACTCATTATCAAATCATCTTGAAGACTTATTTTGAACAGATGTTCTTGAAATAACTAGTCAAATAAATAAAAATTTCATTCATTTATGAAAACCAATAGTACTACATTGGAGGAAACCAATCAATTACTGAATAAAATGAATAAATTACATAACCACTTTTACAACATAAGTAGCAATACCACAAACCATTGAATTCTTGAAACCATTGAATTCTTGAAATTGAATACTGATAATAGTTATCGGGCCCCAGGCAATATTTGACAAGATTGACATTAAGGAGGCATCATCCTTCCAGGTTTTCATTTGATGTTCGCAATCTTGGTGTAGCTCTTGAAAACAGGCTCTCTTTCAATACCCATATTAACTCAAGAAAGACTGTTTCAGACTTATCAGAAATGTTGTCAAGAAACAGTGAACAGATAACATCAGGCAATTAAAAACTTTAAAATCAACTGCAGCTAGCGCTGCGCTCATCCAGGATGCAGCTGCCGATTAAGCAATGGTTGGTTTTTATAAACATAATGATCACCTTGGTAAAATCCTGTTTTCGCGCTGCGTGACCCTTGTCGATCGATGATAGACCCTGTCGAGAATTTCGTTTCGCGCGCGGCGCAAACTTATTCTCAGACAGCGGCTTGCATCAGCGGTCTGGCATCGCCAGACAACGTGACCAAAATATTCCGCGCGCTGCGCGCTTTTTTATATAAATTTTCAGATCATTGGATGAATAAAAGGCGCCGCGCTCAACGCGAACGTTTGGCGCTGACGTGTTCCCGCGCTGCGTGACCCAAATACTCCGCTCGCGCTGCGCGTCTCCTTCGCGTCTCTTCGTCTTTGCTTTCTACGACTTTTCAGTTCACTGAGTAGAACAGGGGCGCGCAACGTGTGCACACGCTGACGACTGTCGATGATAGCCCCTGTCGAGAATTTCATTGCGCGTGCGCCGCAGATTATTCTCAGAAGGTCAGCTGGGCCTATTATCGCCAGGCAACTTAACGTGCACAAATGAAAACCCATACAAAGGAAAATATTTATCTCAGTAATTTTGGTGATTGGTCACTGGGACAGCGTTTTTTACATGTACAATGATTCTATAATAGTGAATACCATAATCCATTGTTTTATTTTATTCTATTTGAAATCTTGTATTGATTGGTACTTGATAAGTTGGTAGATTGGAAGAGCAATTCCTGAGGTTTTGGGTTTTTGCATTGGATATGGAAGAGCTTCAGATGATTGAATATTGTAGACAGTGATACAAAGTCAATTGAATCAAACCCACACACTTTTTCACCACAAATCTACTGACAGTTTCAAGACATTATAGTCTCTTCTTCAGGATCTCCACAAAGTGTGGCCCTCGCTTCTGAGATTAGATGAAAATGATATGATGATGAAAATGATATGAGATGAAAATGATGAGATTATAGATGAATTAGGAACATATAAATTTAAAATACCAACTCTTATGAATTTAAAATACTCCAATGACAATCAAACCCCTGAGACATTAAAAATTAAAACCGAAGCCGAAATCCTACTGAAAATAAAAGCTCTGAAATTTAATGAAAAACAGTAATTAAAGCATTAGTCTGAATTAGCTAAAAAATTTTTGAAGGTCACTGGACCCCTAGGTCCAGTGATCTATTGGCCATGGATCTGAATGATCCTAATACACCACCAGATATGGAAGAGTATGTGTTTGCTTGGGTTCAATTTCAGGTCCATTCCATGATGCTCTTACAAGTTTTTCTTATCAGAACTTGTTCAACATTGATAAAGGTTCACATTGCATCTTTACATTGCATCTGTATGTTTGACTTGCCATCATCTGGAAGGATTATGCCATTATCTACGAAAAGGTGATGTGCATACATGTCGTGGCTTTTTGCTGTATTGTGATTGGGATTGTAACACTTTGGTTTTGGAAGTCGTTCAGAAGAAAAAGGAATCATAGTTATATGCTCAGAAGGGTTAGTATAGAGAAGGACATGTTAGCAAGATAAATTAAGAGTGTCCTTCAGTAATATGAACTTAATTCTCTTCAGGCTGTTGCAGAATGCAACCTCAAGATATGTGTAGTTGGAGCAGGTTTCAGTGGAATAGCTATAGGAAGGAAACTTGAAAGACTTGGTATAGAGTAAGTAAAAATATGATTACAAAATTTCTAATAGGGAGTGTATTAGAGTTTTGAGTTTAACATAGAAGTGTGATATTGTAAATTTGAGAGGTAAGGGCCAAAGTTTGCAGAGATCCTGAAGAAGAGACTGGTGTCTTGAAATTATCAGCAGATTTGTTGTGAAGTGTGTGGTCATGACTACAATCTAAATTACTATTTGGTGGTTTATTTGTCCAGTTGTCGGCCACGAAATGCAAGTGCTGATTTTGAAGTTAAGTGCACGTTGCCATGGACATGTGGGGGGGTATGTAGCCCAAAAAAAACCAAGGCCGANTTAGAGTTTTGAGTTTAACATAGAAGTGTGATATTGCAAATTTGAGAAGTAAGGGCCAAAGTTTGGGGAGATCCTGAAGAAGAGACTGGTGTCTTGAAATTATCAGTAGATTTGTTGTGAAGTGTGTGGTCATGACTACAATCTATATTATAATTTGGTTGTTTGCTTGTCCAGTTGTCCTTCACGAAATGCTAGTGCTGATTTTGAAATTAAGTGCGTGTTGCCATGGACACGTGCTACTACTGTAATAGTGAACTGAGAGCTCATTTCCGATGATGGAGGTGCTTTGATTAAGTTTGAGTTTTTGTTGATGGAATGAATGCAAGTAGGTTCTGATTTGAGCAACAGTCAAATTTGCCTTGAGTTGTTGCTTCTGCTCTGCAGTTATTCTTTTTGACTCATGGTAAAATATGATGTTATTTTGGAAAACAATGCGCCATGCAAACTGAAACAATTAAGGATAGTCAGACAACCAGGCAAGCACCATTTTCTGTGCTTATTCAAAGAAATGGCCAAATTGTGATAAAGTGCTCCTTCATAAAACCATTGTTTCAAGTAAGCACTCTGGATTTTGATCACAGGTCATGTTTAGCTGTCTTATGTCCTTCTTAAGTAACGTCCTGTTGTCTATGTAATGGGTAGTGTATCACGCCCATTTAATCATCTGAACTGTTAAACAATTTCAGTTACAAGATAATAGAGAAAAATTGCGAAGTTGGTGGAACATGGTATGACAATATCTATCCTGGAGTTGGATGTGATGTAATGAGTCACCTTTACAGTTTGTCTGATAAATTGAATCCAAACTGGAGTCAAAGCTTTAGTGAAGGATCAGAGATTTTAGACTATGTTAAAAACATAGCATCTCCCATTAGAGCCAAAATCCAGTTTAATACATCAGTGTTATCTGCTTCTTGGAATGACAAGACACTCCAATGGAGAACAGTTTTAAGTTCAGGGGAGGAGCTATATTTTGATATCATTATCACTGGTACTGGTTTGTTGCATAAGCCTCATTTTCCAAATTTCCCATGCTCAAATCAATTTCAAGGAGTAAAAGTTCATACTAACAGATGGGATGTCAATTTAGACATGACTGACAAAAACGTAGGAATCATTGGAACTGGAGCCTCTGCCATTCAAGCTATCCCAAAGATTGCAAATATGGACATACTTTCCCTCACTGTCTTTCAAAGAACTCCTGCATGGTGTCCTACTAGAGTTGAATACAAGTATTATCCATCTTGTAAGAAGATGTTTCATTTGTTGCCTTTGATAAATCGACTTTACAGATGGTACTTGTTTTTGAGGTATGAAATAGCTTTCTTCATAATGTTCATGTTACCATCAAAAGAAATTCCAATTATTGGGAGGACTCATGCTTTGATTCAAAGTTGGGTGCATGAGAATTTGAGACAGCACATTAGGAACACAGTTACTGATCAGAATACCGCTGAGAAACTCACTCCCAAGATCCCCATGGGATGTAAGAGAATTACCCCCAGTACAAGCTATCTGCAAACATTTAACAAACAAAATGTAAAGTTAGTAACAGAGGATATAACCAGCTTCTATGATAGAGGCATCATTACTCGTGATAAAGTTCACCATAACCTAGATGTGATAATATATGCCACCGGATTTGATCTTATTGGAAGTGTCAACTCTTTTGAGGTCAAGGGACTTGGTGGAGCGTCTCTCAGTGATTATCATTCAGACCATCCTAAGTCTTATTTAGGCGTTGCTAATCCACTGTGTCCCAATTTCTTTACTATTGGAGGACCTGGCAGTGTCCTTGGTCACAACTCTGCTTTGTTCATTGGGGAATGCCAAATAAACTACATCATGCTTGCCATTAAGGAGATGATTTGTAAAAGAGCACGAATGATAGTTCTTGAGGAAAAGGCGCTCGAAAAGTTTATGGATTGGACAAGCAGCAACATGAAAAACAAGGTTTTTGAAGGTGGCAGATACTGCACAAGCTGGTATCAAAATGCACGTGGTGTGAATTGGTCTTTTTGGCCATCAAATCTTTTCGCATTCTGGTTGAAGACCAAATCATTCGACTCACATAATTACAGCTTTCTATAGTTTTGTTGATTCATCTCATTACTTTTTATATGCGAAAATCATCGTCCCTGGTTTCATGTTAAGTCATTACTCATATACCATGTACCGCAAATTAACTGGGAAGGGTTGTTTTGTACTGTGAATAGTTAGATTTTGATTTTATCAATGTATTGATTTAAAATTAGTACCTTTTTTAAATAATTAACTATTTTGAGCAGTTTTATGTTGATATGCTTGATCGATTTCTATATTTAATTTTTAATTCTAGCCAGAGTTTAAGTTATGATTTGAGATTTCACTGTTTGAACTTATAAAATTTGTAGATTTTGTAGAATCTTTGATTCTGTAAATTTTATTTATATCGAACATATTTCCTAACACTGAGTTTATCAAGCCATCGAATGCATTGTTTCAAATCACATGTGAATTGCTTTAGGTCGATAAACATTTTCCCATAACCAATAGGATGTCAAAAAAGGATAAGAATCTGACGCTGGATAACATTTCTTACGAAAACGGCGATGGTCTTTCAGATGTGAGTAATTGAACTTTTTGTCGAACCTCTTGTGCAGGGTGTGCACCACGCATCAATAATATCACCACGTGCAACATGCATCTATAATATACCATTCGTTGCATTTAATCATATTTCAGCGAATAGCGAGGCTGATAGCGGCTCCAGGAAGTTTATCGGCAGAGAGCCAGGACCATGTCCCAAGCAGCACGACAAAAGGAAAGGGAGTCCGGCCGAACAATGATTTCTGTAACTACTGTAATGAAGGGGGACCGCTTATCTGTTGCGAGAAGTGCCCTGCTGCTTACCATTATCACTGCTGGTATGTAGAGAAGCTATAGATATGACAATTATTGCGAGTCTCAAGTGATTTCATTAGTGCATCCATTCTATAGTCCAACACAAGTGGGACATTATAACAGGGGAACAATTAACTATTTCCGACTGCCACAAGCAGGATTAATTGTAATCGGGGTGGCAATCACCATCTTTCCCATTTCGTGTGTTTCCAGTTAATTACCTGATGACGAAGTGTGTTTATTTCAGCGAGCCGCCCCTGGACCCGAACAACCTACCATCGGAGGAGTGGTTGTGTAATAGTTGTATGCCCCCCAAACCCACGCCTATCATAGTGAGTATACATAGTGTACACTTGTACATTGTACGCAATGTGTATTGTGTACTACTGCACATTATGCTATACAAGGAATCGCGACATGTCTGTGTACAGATTGTGAAGTATGTTCTACTAAGTATGAACATTGTTAATGAATAATCGGATGACTTTTAACGTGCGATCAATCTGATGTCTGCACCCTATACTCCGATGTACACTATAGAGTGAACACTAGACATTGTAGCTCTACATTATCATGGATATGTACATTTTGCTATAAAGTACAATTAGTTATGAACTACACCCGGCTCCATCATTCCATGTAGTGTCGTATTTTGCAGTAAATACTAAACTTACTAATGTATATACGAACCGTTGCTATGGTCACCCATTCGATTTTTGTGTCCTAAGGAGTGGCATACACGTTGTGTGTGTGTGTGTGTGTGTGTGTGTGTGTGTGTGTGTGTGAGTGTGTATTGTACTGCGATGTCGGGACTGCTGTGTATTTATAGTCTGTAATGTTAACTTGTAATTGACATGTCCTTTGCAAGTGACGTATTTGTATAGTAGGAGTCCGAATTTTGGCATGTACTGATTCCCAGTTATGGTCAGAAAACATGTGCATCTCACTCCCGTCCATTCCTGTACACAAATTCCTTGTTGACAGTACTGTACCATTGGTAGTACATACACAATTTCATACACACAGATTCACATACACACACGCACACACAAACATTCCTACACACACAGTTCACACACTTAGTTAAGTAGGTATAAGTACTGAGTACACACACGTCACATAAACACACACAGACACACATACACACTCACATGCACACACATACACACACATACATACATACATACATACACACACATACACACACACACACACA
>CAMPET010000083.1:215411-227128 GCA_946803715.1 Beroe ovata | reverse complement strand
TGTGTGTGTGTGTGTGTGTGTGTGTGTGTGTGTGTGTGTGAGCACTGCTCACTTCGCATTGTCCCGCATTACTGCCAGCATCAAATTGCTGTCTAATGTTTATTAGCTTGACTATATGAAAATCTTCTCAGTTCTCATCACACAGTTATCACACAGTTATCATCACTTATTAATTCCGTGTTATAGACCCAAAAGTTTGAACCCACTTCTTCATTTCGGTTTCCTCTGTATGTCATATTATGACGAGTATCCAAGAATAGCAAGGCATTAAATTAGTTTTAATTGGAATTCGATATCGGTGTTTATTATTTCCATAACATCACCGCAGTCACCCACTGGGAATTCGGTCACTGGAATCATAGCATGTCACTGTGTGACACAGTATACGCTACTGACCGTTACATCCATTCTGTGACTAGCTCAAGCGGTGTCCACTCATCTAGCAGTAGCTAGTCCCGAACCTGTCTCTCATCCCTGCTTCAACTGAGTCCTAATTGGTTGCTTAGTGGGTTGCTAAGTACCCCCATTACTCAGGAGTGTTCATTTGATTAGTTTAATTGCTTACTGAGTTAGACAACACTTCCAATTATAGCACCACTGAGACACCTTGTAACTATCACTGAATCTCTATCTTTTTCGACACTATCCGTTACTAAAGTAGCAGTAGTATAGCTATCGCATGAGTGTACTGCCGCCATGAACTTTGTATTTATCATCTCAAGTTGGCTGGGATCCAAGGATTTGCGTTGCGACCTATCGTTATAACCCGTTACATACCCGTGATATATGCGCGTGATATAATTGAGTGAGGTAGAGAGAGAGAGGGGAAGTGGAGAGGGAGAGAGCTATGTGATGATCTCACATATCCTTATTATTATGCTGTGTGAGGTGTATTGGAGAGAATGCATTCCTTGTTTAGATATCGGGAAGTAGTAGGTCATAATATTCAGCGTTCAGGAACCTTCTGTATGCACTTGCAGTGTTCCAATGTCAATTCATTTCGGTACCTTGTGCGAAAATTTTGTATCTGGCAGTCACATTTTTTATTGGTTTCATGCAGAAAACATGAGCTTTGTTATCACTTTTTGGTTTTGATAACGACCTCTACTCCACGTGTATTAAAGAGTGAAAGGTTCCATGTGATGTTTCGATCTAATTTAATGGTAACGTCCACGGGGTTTAACCGCAGACTATCTCTTTTCCCATTCCCTAGATACCCCTATACTATGTAACAATGTCTGTTATCTGTAACGGTGGCAGTTCAACAATTCCATGTTGCTGGCTATTAACTCGTAACTTACCATCAATTTCACCTCCCAGCTCTCTATCAATAATGTGCTACACGTCATTTGGCTCATGGATCGTAGCGATGTTAGTATTTATTCGAGGATGAGCAATTACATGGAAAATACCACACTGTGGGGCACCTCTACACCACTCCGCAAAGTTATTATTACTCCGCAAAGTTATTATTACTCTGCAAAGTTATATTATTACTACCCCATACTGGTGACGCTGGATGCAGGCAGTATATTATACTCGCGGAGTCTTTCTTGTAATAGTGGAGGGGCGGCCACATGCCAAGTTTTACACAGTAAATACTGATGTCCAATGGACTGCATATATATGTCTATGGAATCTATAATGCCAGTCTATCACATGGAATATTTATGCTAATAACCGGCAGTGATCATTATTCTATGAATTGCAGTGATTATAATGCCTGCATCTTGCGTGTGTCCCTTGCTTCTTGTGAGCCTGCTGTATTTCTTCTAGAACACTCACAACGCCTCAACTGTTCAAAGTGAGGGAGAGGGGAGGAGTAGTATGATTTTGTTTCATCTTTGTTTATCAGTCACCCCTGTTGTTCTTCGGTTGCTAACAATGTGATAACGAAATCTTAACCAAGATTATTTTAGACTAAGTTCTCAGTTTCCAAATTTCATCCCCCATTTTCATTAATTTACCCCATTGATTCACCTCATTGATTCAAAGTTCAACTGAACTATCACAGTTTACCCTTGCTAACTACCCACTATCACTAGCATGACAATGGAACACGGAACATCAGCTGCAGAACACGGTAACTCCTTACCAAAGTCAGAGAAATCAGACACTGCTCGCAAGTGAGTCGATCTATCTCCCCGTTAGCATTAATTAGGATAAATTAGGATTAATTAGGATTAATTAGGATAAATTAGGATTAATAGGACCATTGGCCGGTCCATGAATTATTGCCAATGAGTGTCCGCTTTCCGGCGACACCCTTCCCAACGTGTTGAGAAGTAGTGGCTATAGTGGCGGATTTATGCCATGTCATTCTGTATGATCAGCATTTATCATTTCCTGGCATGGGAATAGAATTTTGCCTCCAGATAGCTTGCACACCAATGTCAGACGGTATCTAGCACATAACTTGGTCGCCATCGAGACAGCATATCATCACATTTTCGTGGTTTTGAGTCGACACCATATGTCTCCGTCTTGCCACTGTTTATCATTCTGTCCTGTTATAGCACTAGCATGTAGCTGTTCCGCCACTACCTAACGTGTCACTGCTTTCTGATACTTCTTCTTTAGTGGTCACCGGTTTCTAGTCTCAGTAGAATCTGAAACCCTTTCGCCGGGTCCCAGAGGCCAACATCTGCTAGTCAACCCCAAGGACTCCCAAGTATATACAATAATACTATCAATCATAGGATAAGACTGCAACTAGACACAGGAGTCTAGTGTCAGCTGTGTCAACAGCGGTGCAAACTCAGAGAGTAGGCAGTGACTACCGCTGAGGCCAGGATGTCATCTACTCCATCCAAGAGACCAAGACCTGCTGGGATGTTAGTTGGGACCGATTAACAGTATCATCCGTAAGGATTGACGCTCTTAAAGCGAACGATTTGTTAGATGGTGGGATTGAAAGATTGAATATTTCCATTTGAACTCCATGAGTTTTACCTTCCAGAGCAAACTTCTAGACTTGTGTGTTCTCACACCCTCTGGTACTCTGGCCAGAGTGGGGTCATGGGGCTGTTAATACTTGGACTTATTGCAGATTGGGATAGTCACATCCTACCATGTTTTCTGGCACAATTACAAGTCTCTATCGTATCACTTCATGACTCTGTTCGGGCCCTATTCGTCTGCATGACACTATGTGTCTCCATTATAATATACAGCGAATCCAGTATAACTTAGGACCGGTGTTACTGTTATGTGTGTCTGTGGCTGTCTGTGTGTGTGTGTGTGTGTGTCTGTGTGTGTGTCTGTGTGTGTGGGTGGCGGTGAGGTAGGTGCTGAGTAGCTGGTCATTGACCACTATATAATACGTGTGTGTTATGTACAGCTGGAATAACGACCACACGTCTCCCTCATAACGTGAGCGTTAGTGGAGTCACGTGACACTAATTATACCTCATCCAGTGCATCATTATCATCATATGATCCATTGTATAATAGAGTACACCACTGAGCGAGAGAGAGAGACTAGTTTGGCACGATGCCACACACACACATATACAACCCCTCCCTCTTATTTAGAGGAGGCTACGTTTATTAGACTCACGTAATATACAGAGATGTATGCAGGCATATTACCAACTCCCTCATAATCTTACTCTCCCTCTCTCCCCCTCTCATTATGAGGTCTTGGACTTGGATTATAATCAAGGAAGCTAAGAATTTTATGGGAGTTCATGATAACTGTCATAATGAGCCGTGGTAAATGTTGACCTATAGCCAAGACCAAGGAACAAGGGTTGGTATGTCCCAATGTAGACATGCGCTGCTGTGGTTGTGCTCTGTGAATGGCTGGACTGGGATGGATATATTTTTGTGCTTATCTAAATTCACTGGCATTGAGCCAGAGTTATGAGTACAGCAGAAAGCTATGATATTTTAGACGGAAGTGGGGAGGAAGCCCATCCTCCTCCAATCACTATTCAACCCGTTGTGTTTCAGGTCGAATCTGGTTCGTAGACTCAGTAAACGGATACGACGAATAGTGGACGACAAAATTCTCGACGACAGGCACTCTGACGAAGTCCTTCTCTCCAACTTACCGCCACAATCCCCCGGCAAATCAGTCCAGAAATCCACCAGTCTGAACCGGGACAAAAAGTACAATGTTTCCGTCCGCCGACGACTCGGCTCGAAGAACCACACGATCTCCAAGTGCCACTTTGAGCTGCGGGATTTTGATGAGTACTGTAAGAAGGATATCCCGGAGCTTGCGGAGCATTTCCTGAAGTGTGCTGATCCGGCCCATATTCTACCGCGGAAGCAGGAATCGCACTTCACATTCAGCTCTAAACCTCCTTTCGTGAAGGTTGAACTAGACTCGATGGCGATTGTGTGAAATTGCATTCGCATCAATCCTCATTCCTCAATCGGCAATTATTTCTCAAACACAAGTTTATATTTTCTGATCGGTATTTTCTATTCAGGTAAAGAAGGACACAATATCGGATGAAACATACGCTGATGAAACACGAGAGGAGGATCCTGAAATTCAGAAGATTATTGACATGCTCGTGCAAAGAGGTGAGTCTTCCCCCCACTTTTCGGTGCTCGATTGTATCACCAAATTTAAACTTCACCAAATCGGGGCACTTAAAAATCCTCCCTCTCTTCTGCAGCTGAGCACTACAACTCGGCAGAGTTGGACTCAGAGATGAGAAGTATGGTCCTGAGAACGAATAGTCACATGAGATGGTACCTTATAAACAGAGTATGGGAGGGTATCAAAGTCACTTCACGGTCAATAAATTGGACAGAATTCTTAACCATGTTCCTTTCTTAACGTTCAATTATCGGACAGAATTATTGGACAGAATTATCGTGTGGACCGCCGCCAGTTATGGTGTGTTTATTATTTTTGTGCATTTTCAAGCAATATTTCAGTGCTATGTATTTGCTATTCAATGAAGCCGATGAGGTATCCGCTCATTACACCCTCAGTATTTACATTTTGTGACGTAATTATGATATTTCTGACTAGTTCAGCAGAAGAAGTAGAAGACTGGGCAGGTCTTGGTTATGAGATATCTTCAATTTGTTTTTCAATTTTGCTTCACAACTGTCGCATTTGTACCCGCGACATTCACTTGTGAGCCGGGAGCCCTTTTTGTCTTAAAAATTTGATGCCATCCTGCCTTTTCTGAAACAAGCATTTTTACGTCGTTGTTATGAGTATAACTCTTTAATACTGTGATTGTATCAGTCATAATTATATATCTCGTTGTTGTTGTATTTGAGAATTTGATTTGAAGTACTTTGTTATGTAAATTTGTGATGTTATAAAATGTGGGCAATTTTATCATGTATGATGTTTAAGTATGATATTGTTATTAAAGCAATGTGCTGACAACAGATATGTTGAATGGTGCCAGGTCATTGCCAGGATAATGGCTGAAAATATCAGTCCTCGAATCGTGAGAACAATATTCATTATTCAGCTGCTGATTATTTTCTTGTCTCTTGTAGTACAAGCAGTACGGTATCATTTGTCACTACGGTGAAGGCGTGAAATCCAACAATACGTTGCAATGACACCAGTGACGTAGGGTTACTGAAACCAGTACGACAGAACGGCCCTCTGTGACGATTGGAATACGCGTTCGTAACAACTTGCTGACACCGCTGCATAACTGTGACGTAGGAATGCTTGCGATGGAATTCGTTGACACCATTGGCATAACGTCAGAACGGTCTCTGTGACGACTCCGGTACGCATTCGTCACAACTTGCTGACACCACTGCATAACTGTTACGTAGGAATGCTCACGGTGGAATTAGTTGACACCATTACGTCAGAACAGTCCTTTGACGAAAGGGATACTCATTCGTCACAATTTCCTGACACCACTGCATAACTGTGACTGGAATGCTTACGATGGAATGCGTTGACACCATTACGTCAGAACAGTCCCCTGTGACGATAGGGTTACTCATTCGTCACAACTTGCTGACACCACTACATCATTGTGACGTAGGAATGCTTGCGATGGAATGCCTTGACACCAGTTCGTCAGAACAGTCTTATGTGACGATTGGGGTATTCATTCTTCACAAGTTGCTGACACCACTGCGTAACTGTGACGTAGGTATGCTTGCGATGGAATTCGATGACGCCAGTATGAGTACGTCAAAACAGTCCTCTGTGACGATAGGGTTACTCATTCGTCATTCAACACAAGTTGCTGACACCAGTACGCCAGAAGCGGCATTTGTACAATGAACATGCAGCGACATCCTGCTACAATTAATTTTATTCACTCTACAGTATTCCATGTCAATTATAAAGCTGTTTGGTTTAATTTGTCATTACTCATTGGTTTAATTTATCATTACTGAAACTTTCATTTTATCGACTCAAGATATTTAAATGGAGATGAATGAATACGGCGATCTACAGAATTTGAATTTTTGCGCCTTGTAGGGGTCATTCATAAGCTAAAAATCATACTGAAATTGTGAGATTATCTCACGATTTCGAGTATTAGTAGGCGTTTGTTATTACTATTTACTAGGCTGAGTTATTATGAATGACCCCTTGTATCTTTGAGCCATGTGTCTTTCAACTAATTATCTTGTTTCCAAAGTTCAATCCCGCTTTTTAATTCTCCGCAAAAGTCGAATCGAAAATAAGTAAATGAAACACTGTTGTTTCTAGAAGACAAACTCGAATATATCACAGCCACGGACTACCAATACATGGTAAACAAATTTGTGGCATCAGATAACTACTGATTACTGAATAGTTGCATTGGCCAACTTGAGGGCATGTAAGCGGGGACCCCAACGTCTATTTCCCATTTCAATCAATAACATTAACAACGCCAGAGCACAGAGAGTCTCGTTGTATAAACTCGAATCAAAATAACAAAAATCACGTGGGTACTTGGGCTAGGGTCAAAGATCATTTGATAAGAGAAGTTATCCCCACGTCTTTGAGGACATCGATGAGCTCCCCGTTTTGGTGTAGCTGTATCATGATGTCACATCCACCAACAAACTCACCCCCTACGTACACCTGTGATACGTCTGCATAACGTAATGTATAGACCAAATCCAATGTAATCAGTCATGCGGCACGGTCACTGACCATTGGTCAGGTGGCAAAGAACTTGGGGCATGAATGATCTGGAATATGAATTACGAAGTACTCTACCTGTGGTATGGTCGGCCAGTCCGAAAATTCCTTGATGTTCTCTCTCAGATTCTGGTCTTGGAGAATGTCGTGAGCAGTAAAATTGTCAACCCCATGCATTTCCAATATCTGACAGACTGCTCGACTAAATCCACACCTCGGCTCCTCTGGAACACCCTTCATGAATACCTGCAAGGAATCATAATTGAGTGACTCATTTAGAACGTCAAATTGATTACACATGTTCGATGGTTCTCGTAACTCACCACTACTTTATCGGCTTTGATCTTGGACTCAATGTCGGTTCTTTGATCCGCTGACATTGCCAGGAATCTGCATGCCCGTGCAATACTGGGCCTCAGGATACTTCTTGCCGCAGCTAACATGGCCTATATGGTAAATGTTTGAATCAACACAGGAAAATGGCGAAAAAGAAACGGAAACTTTTCACAGAAACGCGCAGCGCAGCGCACGCACTGGTGTCACGTGACATCGATATAAAAAAGCATGATTGTACCAAACGTTCTGCAATGCGCGTTACGCGAACTCATTTGGTAAACAGTGGTGCCACTATTGGCACAAAATAAGATCATCACCTAGAATAATATTTGCCTTGAATTCAGTAAGAACTCTCCTCAGAACACGGTTCTCAATAAGCTATAAACATGAAAATTCACAGCATAAATGACATAAACAGTTGTTAAAATGCTAGAAAATTTATCATGCTCTAAGAAATCTAATGTTTTTCAAACTGACAATTTTGAAGCACACGAAGATCGAAAAGCTGTCTCTATAAATCTGCATACACTGAACACATTCACCACAAGCACGTAACCTAAAGTATAAATCGGTGTAACCTAACAAAACAGCCTCACATTTTACAGTATAACAAAAGCGGTATTATAAACGAAGGATAGCAGAGATGTTGAGTGAGTGACACTAGTGTAGTGACACTAGACACTCTCCACAGGGTCGAGGTTGAGGGGACAGTTAGCATCATATATCGTAGTTTCCTCCTCACTGTCCATTTCCCCCAGCAAATGTCTGGTATCCCCCGGTCCTTGCTCTTTACGCTGGTACACCACACCATTTCCCTGACTTGTATACACTGGGCACAGCATGAATGGACCTGTGCCGTACACCTCCGTGCAGTTGCTACGACAACCCATATCATACGGGTTCTTGGGGTCGACCCGGGGTTGTCTGAAGCGGGGACTGCGACCCATTTCTAGGGTCGACTTGTTGTTAGCGGTAAGAAAAGCGTGGAACACCCACAACCCTGAGACTGCGAGGAAAAACATTGCTGCAACGAAGAAAACGATCATGACGTGAAATTTGGTCATTTCAGGGATGTCGTCGTATTGGGGGAGCTTGTTCCAGATGAAGACAGCCCAGGGAGCGACGAACAGACAGACAGTCAGGCAGTATAGACAGCTGGGGATTTAGAATGGTTGGAATGACGCAGAATTAATTGAAAAGAATGGTCTTAGTTCGTAATCGTTGACTTCAAAAGCTTACCTGTAGAGAAGGAAGGTGACAAAGAACTTGTAGTTCTTGAACCCAACACAGTTGTTTATCCTGTTGTATTGATGTAATACATTAATCTCAACGATGATAATTTGCATTGAATGAATACGACAATAAAAGTGAGGAATGCTATTCACCAAGTGAGGAATGGTACACACCAAGTGAGGAATGCTACTCACCAAGGACAGTGATGGTCCATCTTGAGGACGCATCTCCGACATATGGAGCAATGGTGAGACCGGTCTGGTTTGATACACAGACACACCTCACAGTACCGCACACTCGACGTTAGTGTACTCTCGTGTATTGGCAATCTCTCTCCAACACCCTCCAAAAACTGTCGCGAATCTTCAGATCTGAGAAGGCGCAGTGTCTAACAACAACAATGATCAACAACAACAACAACAACAACAACAACAACAACAACAACAACAACAACAACAACAAAAACAACAATAACGAACTCTAGTTTACCTATCGAGCATATCCTTCTCAGCAGGGGTGAGGTAAAACTGTGGCGGCACCCCGCCCGCATCAGAGAAAATAGCCCGGAGATAGGACACTATGAAGAGGAGAAAAACCACGTGATACGACACGAGGTAGAATGTCTTGACATCCACCCCGGGTAGTATCCCGCAGAGGGCGACCACAAACGCGTAGTACGACCACAGTACAATGGACAGGATGATAATCACAGGGATGGAGAATGCAACGCGTTGGATTTGGTGGAGAACACCCATCAGACTCTTGGTGAACATCAGGTGAGGGAGGGTGTGTTAGCGGGAGTACGTGTGCCAGGTGAGGAGGTGAGGAGAGGGAGGATTTGCGTCAGGGTTGATGACACGCAGCTCGTTTCCTCAGTTCCACACCATGCTACAGTGGGTGGGGAGCGGTAAGAGAGCGTAGAGTTGCTGGAAAATTGCATGTTGAAATCATGTGAATAGGTGAAGAAAAACCATTTGTTTTGAGATAAATTCAAACAAAGATGGTAACAATAAGATCAATAAATGATGCGTTCTGTTCTGTTTGGAACAGGTAACCTGGTATCATTCCAGTAAGAACTATTATATCAAACAATGATTTAATCAAAGAGAAATAGAATTAAAACAATTGAAAACTAAAAAACTGCGTAGAAAGCATCATGAGAACTCGCTGAAAGACAAGCACTCCAAGTCAAGATGTGTGTTTATCATGGCCTGTCTAAACCTCCTCTCACAAATAGGACATTGCACCATGTCCCCATCCGTAACACCTGTAACACCATCCGTAACACCATCCGTAACACCATCTGTAACACTATCCGGAACTGTCACACTGGTTGTAACATCATCACGCGGAGGTTTGTCCCCGCTACTATTCCCGGTAGACTGAGTGTCACTGACAATCACCACATCGTCATCATCATCTCCAGGAATAGAGCTCATACACACAGCAAGATGTGCCGTCATGACGTCACACGATATGTGTTTACCACAAACTGGACACACCCTCTCTTCACTCTTCCTCACCTCACCACCACTCCTCACCTCGTCACTGCCCCTCACCTCACCACTGCCCCTCACCTCACCACTGCTCCTCACCTGACCGCTAGTTGAGGTGGAAGGTGAGTTGCCACTGTCCAGGTAGTCTCGTATTGAAACTCGTTGTTTTCGCGGTTGTGTCGAAGCTGGCAACTCATCAATAGAGTTCTGTGAAGAGCAGAGTTTTGTTTTAGTTGGGGATCGAGAATCTTTATCGGCTTCCTTCATGAGTTGCTCGTTTAGACACAGATTTGCATGGATGTTAATGTCAGTAAAACCGGCTTTGTTACAAATGGGACACGATACTGACTGAGGTTGCGCACTTTGGGATGGCTGAATTCGCTTCCGTTTGTGGGGTGGGGACAAAATAAGTAGTTCAGAGTCATCTGACGAAATATCGAGAAGCTGTGTTTTCGTGAAGTATGTCGATATGTCTTTGTATCCTGACTTATTAGGGGAACTTGAAAGGTTATGAACAGATGATCTATCGGTACTTCCCCCAGATTGTGATGAATTGGAAGTGTGAAGTTTTACTGTGCTTTGTGATGAATTCGGTAAGGACGATCCCAGCTTGTGACCGGTTCCGGAGAATGCTTTGAACGAAGCAGGAAGCTGGGACAAAAAGTTTGGCGGCGATGAAGTTGCTATTTTCTGCGGTGAGGAGGCGAAATCTGGCGGGGAAGTCGCGGTTTTCTTCTGGAATATGGTGGTTATCTTAGGTGTGCTCGACAGGTCGGCATCGTTGGTGGCAGTTTTCGTTGAATCTTTATGTACACTTGTTTTATTCAGCTTCTGGGGATCTTTCGACCCTTTTTTCTGAAGGATGCATCATCATTTGGCTGCATTTCATTTCACTAAAGTAGGAAATGAATAATTCAAATATCCGTGTTCTTATCGCAAACAGGCTCAGCCAGGCAAACTTATCTCTATGGCATTTGAATTGATAAAGAAGGTCACATACCTATCGTAGCTGATACAAATTCTGTAGAAAAGCAAAATATCATACAAATTGAGTGGTGATATGGAAAGAGAGTAAACCGATTAAGGAATAATTACCTTACTCTTGAAGCCGGGTGGTTCCAATATTTTGACGAAGTTTCCCCCGCACGTTGCTTTGTGTTGTTCATGCCACAGATCATGGGGGCCCGGCGCCCTGTTCATACTTCTCCGCACATACCCGTGAAACGGGGGCCTGTCCTTACAGGGGCCCTCGCATCGCCACACGTGGACCTTCTGTGCGCGCACTTCGTCATGAAACGTGTGATAAACCTGAGGGGAGAAATAAATCACTCTAAACTGTCACGATAATATAGGAATGTGTTAACAAAGAATCAGGTTTGATCAATGATCAATCTGTCGGAACAGGCTAGTATTTTACCGATATGTTGGATCCAATTTCCCGGTTAATGCGATACATATGTTTGTGAAACTGGGGGCCATGGCCGTCTCTGTCTCGGTTGTTGTGTGTAACGAACAGGAACGCATGTATCATTTCGTGCTGTAAGAGGGAAGTGAGGTGAGAGGGA
>CAMPET010000083.1:171694-207251 GCA_946803715.1 Beroe ovata | reverse complement strand
CCCCCCCCCCCCCTGTCATTAGTATGAGTCGGTGGTCTCTGGGTGTCAGCAAGTTATGACGAATCAGTACCCCACTCGTCACATAGCCATATTTTGACGGTGTCAGCACATTCCATCGCAAGCATTCCTACGTCACATTTATGTAGTGGTGTCAGTGAGTTGTTACGAATGAGTACCCCAATCGTCACATAGTCATGTTCTGACGTACTGGTGTCAGCACATTCCATTGCAAGCATTCCTACGTCACAGTTATTTAGTGGTGTCAGCAAGTTGTGACGAATCGGTATCCCAATCGTCACATAGCCATGCTTTCACGTACTGGTGTCAGCACTCAGCACATTCCATCGTCAGCATTCCTACGTCACAGTTATGCAGTGGTGTCAGTGAGTTGTGACGAATGGGTACCCCGATCGTCACAAAGCCATGTTTTGACGTACTGGTGTCAGCACATTCCGTCGCAAGCATTCTTACGTCACAGTTATGTAGTGGTGTCAGCGAGTTGTGACGAATCAGTACCCCAATCGTCACATAGCCATGTTTTAACGTAGTGACTAGTGGTGTCAGCACATTCCATCGTAAGCATTCCTACGTCACAGTTATGCAGTGGTATCAGTGGTGTCAGTGAGTTGTGACGAATGGGTACCCCGATCGCCACATTGCCCTGTTCTGATGCAGGTACTGGTGTCAACGGATTCCAATGCAAGCATTCGGACTATCTCTATCATAACTATGAATAATTAATGAACCTACTCATTAATAGTAGAGGTATTCCACTATCACCATCAGAATTCAGAACAGTATCACTTACCGGCTAGGTGCTGAGCACTGAGTCCTGGTTTGGGGCGACACGCCCGTATTTTAGAAATGGTGATGGGCTGGGCCACTATGCAGCTCAGAGCTGCTGATATGCGGAGTATCTGACCTCCACCCTCCAACACGGAGCCATCCACCTCGACAAACTTCTCCTTGGCACGGGCTTGGTACTTCTTGGGTAGGACCAGGGACAGTTCAGGACTGTGCCAGCTAACCTGTCATAGGTATGATAGAGTTAGTGGGGAAGTGGCTGAGACACGTGATTTCACCTAGTCACTGAGTATATATGATAGAGCAATAGAGAGTAGTAGTCATTCATGACCTCCGGTTCATTCCCCCCACCACCAGATCTCCTGCCACCTCTGGCACCAGGGTCTCCATTGGTAACCGCGATGTGGTTGTTATAGTTACCACCCCGACCACTACGACCATAGGGGTCGCCACGGTTGTACACGTCTTTGTACCCTCTCCTAGACATCCTACGTGTTACAAGGTTAACATGAAAAACTCCATTTGTACACATCGTGATTGAGAAAGGTTCTCAGCCAAAAGCATATAATTAAAGTGGACACATCGAATCACCTTATACTACGAAATCGACAAGGTGATCAAATTTCACTATAAAAAAACAGTGCAGAGATAATTCATTGAATTCGATCAAACAAATCATTAGTTTGCATCTGATTCATACGGTCATGTTTATCATCATTTCACAGACAACATAAATACGGTTTTTGATTGGCTCCAGTTTTTGCAGCTTTCAACTGACATCAAAATAGTGAGAGAAAGAAATAAAATCGTCAACTCTATCCAAATGCTAAAATCAATCAATGAACACTCTATATCTAAAATGGGGAGACGTAGGTACGTCACACCATATAAAGTACCAGAGACTCTCAGTGGCGTTCCTGTGGCCTGTGCCTTGTTGATGGTGAATTATGATGCAAAGAATTGGTCTTCCAGCTCTTCACATTTTCATTGATCTAATACCATTCGATCTGATTCAAAGATATGGTAATCAATACCAGTTCCCGCGCACATTCCTATCATCACAATCAACTCATCGCTCCCCTCTGTTCAATGGAGCAAAAGCACTGAAGCAGGATCCTCACCTAACTCATCCCCATCCTGAGTTACGCCCCCGTTGCCAGGCAATGAGCCCACATCACGCGTTACTGAATCACGCGGTGACGAGGTGTCGAGCGTGTCAGAGGAGGAGATTTGCGTGACCCGGCACGCGTTACCCTCCTCTTCCCGGAGCTGACTGTTCATATGAGCACTGTCCAAGGAGGACATGGCACTGTCCACGAGACGGAGAATGTGACTCTTGATGTTGAATGGGATGTCCGGCTGAGATCTGATGTTGTGGAACAGCGACTCTGCGTTACCGAGCACTTTGTGGAGGTCAAGATGTTGCGATAAATCGTTAATGTACTGAAATTATACAATTTGTTTGCTCTTCTAATAGAGTAATTACTTTTGAGATGAGTACTGAGTAGTAGGTATATATATTCAATGGATCATCATATTCATTCCAAAATAAACAATATCGCATGAGGAAGTCCTTATTGTATGCTCATCAAAATATTGGTACGTCCTTTTCCGAGAAATGATTTTCATCATTTGGTTTTTCAAATCAGGATAAGAAAATATTACACTTACCCTGAGAATCTGTGAAAACGACATATTGCTGGATATGATAGCGTCACGCTCCTGCAGTAGTATAGCTGTCGCCACAAATAGGGCGTAATCAGTGTTGTACGGGCATGTCCATATCACTTCCCATAGTTCCAGTACATCAGTGTCTCTGAGAGAATGAAATACACAATTATCATATATATACGCTATGCGGACCGTACCTAAACGGAGTTTGTCACAGAACTGTCACAGAACTATCACGTTGTCATGTAACTGTCATGACACGTTTCGCGAGATGGGCTTGTGATTGAGTGTGTAATTCGGGGGTAGAAAATTAACAGCGCAGTATCACCAACTTGAATTCTCGTTTGAAGTTGATGAGAAGCCAGCGGAAACAGAAGAAGAAGTTGCTGGAGTCCTCCTTCTCCAAATGATTGTAGAGTTCGCTGTCGCAGTAATAAATGAGACTTGACAGGTCTGCTAGTTTTCCCTGGATTTTCAGCTGATCCATGAAGAAATGGTCTTCCTGATTGTAAGAGGGAACTGATTTTAAATTTATCTGAGTTTTCTGTCCGTCATTAAACAACCACATGATTCAGGATAAAAGAAGCCGGTGTACGAACCACCATGTCCATATAGCCGGCAAATGCCCAGAACGTCATCACTTTATCCTCGAATAGCATGTACAATGGGGAGAGTAGGTCACTCATACCCTGAACATAGCCTGGGAGAATGTGGGATGTGTGAAGGAATTTTGTGAGACCTGAGACAATAATCAGGGAGTTGTGTAATAAGAGACCTATAAAGTATAAACGTACCTAAGTCAAAGTTGTACTGGCAGTATGTCATAAGCATCTCCTGAAGTACAGCAACATGGGGGTTATCAGGGCCCATATAGAATTCCAGTCCACGGTCAGTCCTCAGCACATCCTTTTCTACCAGCGCTTCTCTCTCACGATGAAGACTGAACCTAAAATGGAGGAGTGTTTTAGCTATGAAGTTCAGTTTGCGAGAGGAGCAGTTCGTTACAGAGGTGGTCAATGGTCATTTTGTGAAGTTGAATTCTGATACCTCTTCATTTGGTTGGGATTTATTGATTTCCACTGGTTCATTAACACTTCGTACTCCGCCTTCTTGTCCATCATTATAGCAGATCTTTCCTCCTCAGTACTATCCCACGGGTAAACATTGAGTAAGAACGGCCACAACTCCGCTCTCAACCCAGCCTCACATCCTCCACTGAAAACACGATCCTGTAGCTCCCTCACTCGGTGTACCCTACCCTCGTTGTCGAGATGAGTTTCCCAGTAACCCCGCGTGAATTGCGAATCCCTCTCCACCGGTGCAGACTTGGGCAACGGCTTCCGCACATCGTACAGTTCAAAATCGCTTTCCGCCGGTCTAGAAACAAGATTTCGTCAGAATCAAGGTTTTAACACAATTTTCGGTGGCTGAACTATCAAATTTGACGGGCAGACCTGTGACAAAGATGTTCTGGAGGCGTCTGAAGTCGTGCAGCTGAACTCTGACAGGAGGCTCCTGGTCGGGAGACAGGTTTACCGACCACACTCCCACGCAGGAAATTGGTGACTTTGGAGAGTCCACTCAGGGTAACATCATAGACGTCTTGGAAATCGTAGGTGATTTTCTGGGAATATAACAATTAATTCTTCGTAACGCAACTCATTGGTTGTCATGACGACTCAAGCTGTGTGATTTTACCTTGTAGACACTGGCATTTCCTTTAGTAGTGGTCCCACCAACATTCAGCTCCTTCATTACACTATGTAATCCAGCCTTGCTGTGATCAACCACCAGTGTGTCCTTATCTCTAAGAAATGCTCATTAATTGTCAAATCGGATTGTCTATGACCACCCAAATGGAGGAGGCAAAAACTCCTCATCAAGTAAAATGAGACCTACCTGAAGAAACATAGAAAACGTTTCAAGCATTGAATCAGGCGATAAACAGAATCCAGTTTCGGAAAGTATATAACAGGAAGCCGCTTGTATTGAGTTGATATTATGATACAAGGTCGCCCTTTAGCACCAATTTCTTGCTTGATTGAATCTATCTAAGAGAGGAATCAAATTTATTATGAAATTGTCATTTCTTGAAATCCAAAAAGGAGCCATGTTTCATATCAAGCACCACCAAATTAACAGAACTTACAGATGCAATGGGAATTTGAAGTGGTGGGATGGAAGCATCATCTTCTTGTACTGAGTCATGAGCAATGACTCCCCATTCATCAAATGACATGTGATTATTGACATCATATGACTTGAAGGGAGTCCATTCAATGAATGCTCGCTCTCCCTGCATTTGAATTGTAAGATTATGCATATCTAGTCACCAATTATATGACCCATTCAAAAATTATAGGTAGCTGCAACCATCAAATCTATAAAACAAATCACCCTTTCAAGGATGGCAAGAGTTCCAGAATTGCCTCTTTCACCATGAAATATTTCAACATCATACTCCTCATAGTAGCGTTTCCGTACAGGTAGTATTCCATCCCTGGCTCCATCATCACCCTCTTCCATGCTGATAGAATGTTTAAAGCACTGATAACATATGGCAATAAATGAATAGAAGGTATGATCTATGTATCAATATTCAATAGCCAATAGAGATCAATTAAAACAATTAATTCTAAAAACAATCAGGTCAGGTGAGCGAGGATAATATCATGCCTATAGATTTATTCTTTTGAGAACTTATACATCACTGATAAGATGAAACAACTATAGTGTCTTGCTACAATTTAGGTCATAAAGTTCTCAGTAAGTAGTATAACTCTATTGTAGCTATCAGCAAAGCTGCTGTCAATCCAGAACATATACAAGTGATGAGTTCATAACCAGCTTTCTTGGTGAGTACATAAAAAGCAATGAACATACCAACAACAGTCAGTAAGCAGTTCAGAACAGTGCTTATCTCTTTTTTGTGCGAATCCTCAAAGAAAGTATCTGATTTTTGTTCCATCCCCTTCGTAAGCTGATCATACTCAAGTTTCTGAAGGCGTAATTTGTATGCCTCTCTCTGAGCATCAGTCTTAATTCTTTTCTGGGGATAGAATTCTTCCCAGCATAGTGATGAACTGCTTAGTAAGTCAAACAAAGGTATTGGTTCTGGTGAGCTTTTCTTGTACTTTTGCCACTGTGCTTTGAAGTCATGATAGCATATATATTCATCATTCTCATCATACTTGTAGTCTGTATGATTTTGGAGAAATAACTTCAAGGAATCAGATAAGGTCAATTTCATGCCTGAATTATTATTCATGCAGTCTCAAAAAGAGCATACCCATTGAATGAATCATACAATTGAGAGTATAACATGAAATTCAATATTTTGAAAGTATTAAAAAAATTAACTGAATGATCAGATCACTGTTTATTAGTCGCATAACTGATACTGATTGAATTTGAATATGGTCTCTGCGACAAAGTAATGAAACTGAATTTTAATAACTGAATTTGGATTTTAACAACTTGACATCGGGAATATTTTCGGAATACAACTCCGTTTTCAATCTCAAATTTGATTGTATAAAGTAGTGTTGTATTCAAATTCAATCAGTATTAAAAAAAGATGACCCAAACTGAATGAAATAAATAAATAACCCAAACAATACCTAAAATAACTCACAAAATTTTCAACTTCCCACTAAAGAACTTCTTGGAAACTGAATGGATAATATTTGATAAAATATCATTGCTATATACAGCAATTCATAAAATAGTAAAATACAATAGTCGAGTCCCGTCATCGCTGAGCCGCGCATGGTTCGAATTTGTAGGGGTTTTCCCTACCGTCGTTGGTTATTTCGTTTTAACAACAGACTTTGTAACTTTGGCATATTCTCGCGAAATTTTTGTGTTACACTTTTTGCACCCAGTCCTTGTTCTAGTTCTACCACCCACAACTCGTTCAAATCACAATTTTTGGCAACAAAACTCATTTTTTGAGTTAGTACCAGCCTGCTGATCATTCTGATACCAAGTTTGTCACATTTTGTTGAAGTCTATTTTTTGTTCACCCTCACTGAAAAGTCGTAGAAAGGAGACGCGCAGCGCGCAGAGTATTTGGGTCACGCAGGGCGGCCGCGGCGGGAGCACCTCATATATGTACTTATGTCAATTGTCCACCACATGGGTTGTCTGGCGATGCTAGACCGCTGATGCAAGCCGCGAAGCGGCTTGCGTCAGAATAAGTTGTCAGAATAAGTCAGAATAAGTTGTCTGAGAATAAGTTGCGCGCGCGCGACGAAATTCTCGACAGGGTCTATCATCGATCGACAACCACATGGGCTGCTTAATGATCAGATATGATTTCACTGGGTCCAGGCTTCCACAGCGTACTTCCTGATTTAGGTTTTTACATTTTATTAACTTATCATATCAGTCACAATTCTTGTCGATCGATGATAGACCCTGTCGAGAATTTCGTTTTGCGCGCGCGCGGCGCAAACTTATTCTCAGACAGACGCAAGCCTTCGCGGCTTGCATCAGCGGTCTAGCATCGCCAGACAATCACAATTCCCATCTCTAGGTTACATTATATTATAGGACATATGACAAATCGGTTATGCTTGCAGTATAATGTTCAAGGGACAATACGGCGGGAGCTTTGCCCACAGACTTCATTTCATGTGCTGTGAACTCATTCAAGCAAGTGACCTGTGAGGAGATTTCTCGCAAGCTCAAGGATTCTGCTATTGTTCTCCTCAGAGAAAAATTGGGTGGGAAGCCCGAAGCTTGAGAGTAACTGTGCTGCCCTGGCCATGTGGGTGAAAGTTACTGTTAAGCACCATACAGTTGACTAAGTATAGATTATAGACTCTGTAATTAGGTTCTTGTTCCTAATCTCTAACAGGCTCGTCAAAACACTTCAATTGAAGGATGAGGGTTGCGCTGAGCTCCTCAAGAAGCCAATGCAGGTAAGTCCCAGGGTCTTGCCAGGGTCTTCAAAGCTGAACACAGGCCCTTCCTACAGTGTGGGAGACCCAAACTTCGCAGCAAGACTGAAAATAAAGAATGCGCAACCTGTTGATTTCCCAGGTCCTAACTCTAAGAGAAAACTTGTGCAGGACATTTCTGACTCTGAAGAGCCAGGGTCATCAATCCTCTACCAGCGACAATTTCTGTAGATATATCTAAGAATATGCGACTAAAGATTTGCCACAATTTATATCGCAATTCCATTAAGTCGAGATTAATGGTCATGGCTGGACAGTATATCCCTTCTCAAATGCCTTTTTAAAAGAAAAGATGATTGAGGGAATGTTTCCTCCACACTTCTACTCATGATGTGGAGAAGGAAAGTTTTGAGCATTATACTCATCAAATAATAAGGATAAGAATCAACTCCACACTTCTGCACATGATGTGGTTATCAAAAGTTGTTGTGAATCTGGTTTTTCCATAGAGTCAATTATATGCTATTCATATTCTTACCATGAATGCTTTCCATAGCAAGGTATTTCAGTATATAATTGTATGAGCTGTGGGGCCTGTTTGTATTGCCTACTTCAGTTATTTGGATTGTCATTATACTCTGTGTCTCATTGGTACTCCTACTCGACATTCAATTGTTCAGTTGTCAGTGATTTATTCTATCTCTAACTCGCACACAGACATTTACACATACACAGACCGACACAAACACAGAGACATAGGTACACACAGAGATATGCACACGGACTTTTGGTTCTGTGGGTAATTTGACTGAGAATGACATCACTATTCACTGAATAGTATTCAGTAGGTATTCACACTGTACAGTATACACAATTCACACTTAACACCTGATATTATACTCTCCGTACTCTCATAGGAGAAATGAACATGACCTCAATTAGTAGCTATCCACTGCAAGAGTGGTAACCCCCTGTGAGTATCATTCTCACAATTTTTCATCAATATTCAGCAGAGCCTACCTCTAAGCGCGCTTCTTTTGCATCCTAAATGAAATATTGCTGGCAGGACTCTAGTTTGATGAGTGTATGTTGGTGTACGGTTGAAGGACGCATACAGCACCATCTGTTTGTGGAAGATGAGTGATCAATTATAGTGAAGTTAGTTCATGAATTAGGGTGAATTACTACTTCACAAATTGCTACCACAGCAGGCCAGCACATATTATAAGATTACAATTTCTTTAATCACATTGTATCAGTGAATGGAGATTGAAAAGCCATAACCCTGAACTTTTCCGACTTAGCTGTACATTATTCAGGACGCAGTGTAGACGTCAGTGAGAGATGTGGAAGTTGTATCTTTGTCGAGGTACGTGACCTGTTATTACTCCTAATTGTTACACTCTGAGGAGTACTTCTACCTCCTTACGTGTGATTATTTATCACCCAAAAATTTAAATTACTGATTACATTAGTTGCAATATGTATAATATCATATTATCCAAATCGGACCCTCACGCTCGTAAGCCCACTGTAAAATCCATCCGAATTGAAGTTATTAGGTTACTATCATGTATTGCAGTCTGCTGTAAGATAGTACTAAATTTTCATGGGAAATGACAAGTGAGGGAGGAGGGGGAGAAGGGGTGATAGAAATGTGATGTACTTGTAAGTAACATCTGACTGTCATACATGAGTATTTCACGTGATGCACGCGTTCCTCTTATTACCGCTTCCATACATTGATGATACCTGTCAGCAATATAATTGTTATTTCGAAAGGATTTAAAACTTGATGGTAAAGGATGACCCGTCCATTATTCAATAGTCTTTCTCAACAATGTTGATACAGGATGAACAATATACGCTGTTTTCAGTCAAACTGTATACAATTTAGTTGAATAAACTTTCTGTAGACTGCTGTTATTGAAGAAACAGGGTGATGCGACACCGAAATTCCAACTCGGATTCCGCGCGTCAGATTTGGCAATTTTTCCAAATTTCAGGTAGTAGACAAATTCATAAATACCTCGACTCTCGCGCAGGTAAAGTAATTATGTTGCGCGCATAAATCGAAATATCACGCGCGTTTGAGCCCGTCCCAGTATTTTAGGCGACCTAAAACGTCATTTAGGCAGCCTAAAAAATTTCCATTTGGCCGCCTAAATCGCTATAGGCCGCCTAATATTTTTACATAATATTGTGTCAAATACACTAACTCTGTCCAACGGGCGTATTGTTTTTAATGGACACTAGCAGGACCCGCGGCCTCTGGCCTCTGTTANGTATCATGAATCATCGTATCATAAATATAACAAAATGGGAAGAGAATCATCACATCATAACAACTCCCCTTTTTAAACCATCATCCACTCTTCCTTCAAAAATTAAAAGGTAAATTTCGAAATCGGTTTAAAATCTACGTTAATTCTACAAAAACCACAATAAGTACTTTCGTGCGCAACTCTGATTATAATAAGTTAATCTGCGCCCTACATACNGTAGACGCTGGCAAACGTGTTTTTACAAACACACGTAATGACTTAATCATTACTTTGGGACTTCATATCTGTTCGAAACAATACTGCCCTTGGCCCTTCGGGCCTCGGGCAGTGCTCCCGGCCCTCTGGGCCGGGACCACGCCCATTTTTTCCGTGGCTGCGGGCGCTTGCCAGCGCCCTGATAATACATACACACAATGGAGTACCAAATGTACCACGCAGCCGTTAACAAGCATGTAGAGAGAGAGAAGTTGGCGGGGAATTGGCATTTCCCGCCAACCTATCACTCGCACCCGTCAACGCACGTGACACACGTNTCAAATTTCTGATCACAGCAGTAGTGAAAGTTTAATCAATGCACTCCACAGTTTTATTCTTCATTTTTGAGGGTCTGTAGTGGAGACTAAACGGGTACTCAGGACACCAATTTCTCACCAAATCATCTCTCCTACTATCAGACTACAAGTATCATTCCTTATTATGATCATACAGAATTCATACGCGCCGTGAAACCACGCCCAAAACACGATTTCAAAACCGTGGGAAGCAAAGCCTTCAAAATCACGAAAATCAATGGGACACACTAAGATGGACCAAAAATTTTTCTCGATGAGGAACTGGTAATAATTGTTTCTGGCCTATTTTTTGACGTAGAATTCGAATCTGGAAGAATTTTTGAACTAGCTCCTCGGGAAATTGGCGAAAATTCAAGTTTTATCTCAGACTAATAGTTCGAAGTCGGGTTACAGACAGCTCCTTAGGCAAGCAAGATATGCCCAAAATTCGATCAGGATCCGATTCAGCGTCCAAAACTACATGGGAATCGATGGTATTTGTATGGAAATGGGATGAAAAATTTTCGTTAAATTTCTGATCTCAGTATCGGTGGAAAGTTAAGTGAATGATCCCACACTTGTATGCTTCGATTTTGAAGGTCTCTAACGACGGCTTAACTCCCACTTAGGATACCAATTTTTCACCAAATTATCTCTCTTACTCTCAGACTACAAGTATCAACCATTTTCATGATCATGCAGAATACATACACGCCGTGAAACCACGCCCAAATCACGATTTCAAACCCGTGGGAAGCAAAGCCTTCAAAAACACGAAAATCAATGGGACGCACCGGATGGGTCAAATATTTTTTCTCCGTGCGACAACTCGAGATAAGTGTTTCTGGCCTATTTTTTGACGTAGAATCCGAATCTGGATGAATTTTTGGTCTAGCTCATCGGCAAATAGGTGAAAATTGTATTCTCTTCTTGAATATGTCTCTCGAAGTCGCATGACACACAGCACCTCAGGGAAGCGAGATAGGGCCAAAATTTGATCAGGAATCGATTCAGCGTCCAGAATTACATAGGAATCGATGGTAGTTACATAAAAATCGGCCAAAAAATTTTCGTCAAATTTCTGACCTCAGTATCGGTGGAAAGTTAAGTGAATGATTCCACACTTTTATGCCTCATTTTCGAAGGTGTCTTAGGGAGACTTAACGAGCACTTAGGACGTCAATTTTTCACCAAATTATCTCTCTTACTCTCAGACTACAAGTATCAACCATTTTCATGATCATGTTGAATCCATACTAGCCGTGAAACCACGCCCAAATCAGGATTTCAAACCCCTGGGAAGCAAAGCCTTCAAAATCACGAAAATCAATGGGACACACTAATACCAAAAAACGGGCAAGAACATTGTCTCTGGAGACATACTGAAAATAAGTGTTCCTGGCCCAATTTTTGACGTAGAATTCGAATCCGGGAGAATTTTTGAGCTAGCTCTCTCGGAACAGGTCAAAATCTCAAATTCTATCCCTAACCTCATTGAAGGTAAATGTTGAAATACACTGAAGACTCAAAAACTCAAATTCAACAAGCTCCGGGAACCATGCTTGCGCGCGTAAATGTTGCGCGGCGCGAAAACAATCACGATACATGAGTTAATATTTCTTAAATTTGTTTCGCGCGCAACATCAGGTGCAACTTGAAATTTGAATTTGGCAAGTTGAAACCAGAAACGTTATATTGAGCAACCTGTTCTCTTGAAACTATAATGTATTCTGTAAAATGAGTGGTGGCAGTGTTAAGTTAATGGTGTGTGAAAGAGGGATCTTCTGATCATGTTTCCAGTTTAATGTATGAACAGTTACATCCGGATTATTATCACAGTTAACACTAGACAGATGTATTATATAGGAAATATGTGAATATGTAATTAGTACGTAGGTAGAATATTGTACATTGTATATTGACACGGGTGATTAATTATCAGCTTGCTATTAAACCAATATCTTCAGATGTATGATTATGATTCATGACAGATGAATTGAAATATTACAACAGATCAACGCTTCGTTTTATTGCTACAGTAAAATGTTCGTAACAACACTACTCGTCCTATTTATCATCAATGTTAAGTTAAGTTGTTAAGGGTGGAGTTAACTGGTGTCAGAATGAACAGGTGTCAAGGAAGTGATGTATAAGTGATGATAAGGATACTGGCGTCGGAGTAAACTAATGTCAAAATATGGTGGTGTCAGAGTAGAGTGGTTCCAGAAATATGACGGTCGAATGAATTAGCTCTATTCGAATAATTCTAAACATCGGCACATATTTCCAGAACATTTCTTGCTGGAGAAGACCACTTTATGGCTACATATTACATAACTGTCTCTCCAAAATTCATCCGTCGGGCCCTGCCCCACAATCTCTTCTCTCTTGACACCCACTCCAGTCTGATGTAGAGCTCTCTTTTGTTAGACCCCCTCTTTCCCTCTCTTGATGAAACTAAACACTCAGATACATATAGCTCTAATTCTATCAGTTATTTTAACCCCCACTTATCCCCCATGATAGTGACATTGTGACAGTGACCTGTTATCACATTGATTACACCGGCTCTTTTAGATGGAAACACAATACGCTAACTCTCCAACCTCAACATTTGGACTAAGACTTTTCACTGGCATTTACCATCATTATAATTCAACTGTTATGCCAACTTACACAACTTAAGTAGCTACTATAGTTAGATGAAGTATTTGTGACGTAACAACAATTGTGACATTTGAGCACACAGCCACACATTGCCACACTGATAGAGTTACTATGTTGTGTAGTGGGTGATTGAGTTTCAAATGCTCGGCGGGAAACTTCCAACAACATATTATTGGTGGTGACACAGATTATGAAGGAGTAAATATGTACTGGTGAGTTGGGGGGGGAGACGAGTACCTACTATTTCTGCAAGGACTTTAAAATGGGAATTAGTTAGGTGTGACTGCACAGGAGGTAGCAACACCAAAACCCCTTCGAAATAGCCTGGATCCTTTAGACACAAGCAAACTTATAGGTATACAGCATAAACTTATATACAAACAAACAGACACAGGCTCAAAAACGCATACACACAGACAAACGCGCATACAGACACACACACACACAAACACACACACACATACCTGTGAGGTAAGGTCATCATTATCCTTCTTTAGCTTGTCAATCTGCCTGGCTGCCGTGTTCAGATCCTGGGTTAGCTGTGTAACTTGTCGAGATAGGATTCGATTGTCGGTTGATGTAACTGGACTAGGTTTAGCTGCAATCTGAAAATATGTGGGAGTGTGTTACTGCTTTATCATTCCGTTTGTCCGTTCGCGGAGTGAGTTTGCGGAGGATTTCATTGTGAACCATGAGTGAACAAGAGCGAGGAGGTGATCTAAGATTGTGAGGCTTTAGGTTGCATCTGAGAATAAGAGATAAGTGTGAACGTCCAGTTCGTTTCTTAATTCGGTTTCTAGCCTATCCGTTTGTGAGGTAGATCGCTTGCTATTACTACATCAGGATGTTGTGGTCACTTCAATTGTCAAGTTTTCGCAGATAATGGGTTATGGCGGCCCTTAACTTTTGAACCGACTATCGGATTTACATGAAATTTTGGCTGTCCGAGTTTCTAATGGTCCTCTAGCGATGGTAGAAGTTTCAAGATAATCTCCCGATCCGTTAAAAAGCTATCCTCAAGTGCTCACTCCACATGTCAAGTTTTCGCAGATAAGGGGTTATGGCGGCCCTTAACTTTTGAACCGATTATCGGATTGACCTGTAATTTTGGCTGTCCGAGTTTCTAATGGTCCTCAACCGACAGTAGAAGTTTCAATTCGTTCGGTCAATCCGTTTAGAAGCTATCCTCAAATGCTCACTAAAATTGTCAAGTTTTCGCAGGTAAGGGGTTATGTCGGCCTTTAACTTGGGCACCGATTGTCGGATTGTCATGAAATTTTCGCTGTCCGAGTTTCTTATGGTCCTCTAGCGATGGTAGAAGGTTCAAGTTAATCGGTCGATCCGTTTGGAAGCTATCGTCAAGTGCTCACTCCAATTGTCAAGTTTTCGCAGATATTGGCGGCCCTTAACTTTTGAACCGATTATCGGATTGACCTAAAATTTTGGCTGTCCAACACCTGCATAGTGTTCACTGTTCAGTGAACATTACTTGCATCAAGGTATAGCACTGTTACCATGACAACCACAACTTGTCCCATGTTAAAAACTCATCAGGGTGTTGAGTTGTAATATATCGTACCCCTCAGATTGTTACTTAGTCTAAGCAATACATTATTGTATAAGTGAGTAATTCATAATACCCTGTATCAATAATCTGCTACTTGCAGCTCTTTTATAGATCATGATTAGATTTGAATTAGCTTAATTATGATTAGATTAAGTGCATTTCAGCCGTTATTTGATATTCCACCCAAAGAATTCATAAAAATCGTGAAGGTTGTATCATGAGCGAATCGTAGGTACACGTTTCCCTCAGCAAAAACCCGTATTATTTTTGATGTAAAACACGGACTTGTCAGTGTTAAGTGAGCTCAGGAAAAGTTTTGAGTTTGACGACTTCACAAATCACTGACTTCATCATATCACTTATCCTTTCCGAATATTATTTTTGACGGAACGCTACCCAGAGACATCTCATAACATCATAATATCCCATCGATCACATAATTTGTATTTCCCTCCGGAAGATGAGTCCAAATGCCAGGCTTTCTGTCGCAACATGTCAGTTCCCTCTATAAACCACGAACCATTCTGTTCAATGAAATTCCTGCCCCCTAATCTTTCGACCAACCAATCTTGCTAATGGGGAAATATCTCATCTTAATATATTTCCTAGCTATTTCCATGGCAACCAATTCTTAGTAACTGATTTCATACTGTTGTTGTCATGGATACACGGACAATGCTCATTTCCTGTCCCCTAAGGACGTTACCCCTCAACCAATTTGCATAACGAGCGAGTATGTAAGAGGGGGCTTGCCCCTCTAATTATCTCCTTATGAACATAGTACTTATCTCATTACCTAATTAGTGATAACAATGGGCCAGTTCCCCGCTGAGGGCTGTTGGCATGGCAACAGGAAACAGGGAGACGCATTGTTTGGTCATGTGACATGGGAAATGTGGAGCATGTGACCTGTGAGGAGTGAGTGTATTGGGAATGGAATGGTTATGTTGGTTGAATTGCCTGAGGTATGGATAGTTGCCAATATCGAGTTGAGAAGTCGTGTCCAGAAAATGAAATATGTTCCACATCTATCCAAGAGTGAGATGAAGAATTCTCTCCGTGAAAGTGTCTCGATCCAGACTGTACTCAAGTTAATGATGGTGCTTGACATGAAGATACAGGATACTTAATTTTGGCAAGTGACCCCTGCATGCTACAGAACATAGACACAAATATAAAGTACCTAGCTAGGGACACTGATAGTAGCCACACATTAATCTCATCTGTTTGGAATTTCAACGGGAGACAGAGTGCAGCGGTTGCTGTCCTTGACATCTGTGTCGCGATAAATGTCGACAATTACCTCTCCTCCCCTCAAAAAACAATTAACTTTTCTCAGTTGATCTAATCGTAGTACACGACAATTTTAACATCATCTTCTCGTGCAAGTGATCAAGAGTGTATCATTCAACATATGCGTGTGTCTGTTTGTTTGTATGTTTGTGTTGTGTGTGAGATGTTGTGTGTATGTATGTTTGTATGTGTTTTGTGTGAGATATACAGCGACCACCAATCCTCCTCCATAAATTGATGTGTGCTTGCCATTTGCAGAAAAAGTGAACATAGAGAATTTGTGCAGAGAAAAATGTGAGTCACAGGGCACAGAGTGATTTGTACATATTATTGTTTACTAACACAAGTACAGCATGGCGCATGCTTATTGCGAGGATGTATTGGCTGACCAAAGTCAGGTTTAAAATGTGTTAACATGCACTGATTCAACAGAAGGGTGGTTGAATTTGATGATATGGTTTTGAGTACTTTTCAGCAAATATCTATCTGGTGGAACTCCCTAATTTTATTCTTTATGTCAAACTTTCTAATTCCTCCTACTGTAAGGGGGATATATACAAAATCTCTTCTCAAATGAGATTCTCTTTACTTCCCCGTCAAACTAACCTCTTTCAGGGACTTGTTCTCAGCCTCCAACGTGTCCACCTTGCTCTGGAGGATCAGATTCTCAAAGCGGAGTCGCCTCACTTCATCGCCAATGGATTCGTTGTTCATGGAGTTATTCAGACCTGTTCGGAAAGCTGGATATCAAAGGATAAGCAACCTATAAGGTAATTGTGTGCCAGTAATTATTATTGAATTTCGTTGAGTTCTCAGTTGAGCCACTTCTACTAGAAATAGATTACCAGCGCTGCTGTAGGACTTATTTGGCGATGTTCGTCTAGGTGACGACACTGACACATTGCTGGCTTTGGCTCGGTTGTTCTGCAGCACTCCTGGTGACACGCTTCTTGGCGTGTGTGGAGTGCGGGGAGTGAGGGGCTGTGTTCGGGATGTGGGGGAAAGACTGCGGGGAACTGGACTCAGGGGATGTCCTCCAGTACTGGAAAGAGAGCAGATGGGTTGTAATATGAGGTATATATTGGACTTAGCTTAAGGGTACATTCCGAAAGTCCAATTATTTGTACCTACCTTCGTTTAAGACGTGGTGATCCAGTTGGTGATAATGAACGGTTATACCTGGGTGAATTTTCATAAGAGCATTAATTACAGACAGCTTCATTTGATAATAAGTATCAGCCCATATTCCATGCTAACCTCTCTTGGACCCTGTCCCTGAAAGGAGATGTGTTTCTATTGTAAGATCTGTTTCTACTGTCTGCAATTAGAGTGTTGTTTTCCTGTTGCCCATCTTCAATTGTAATAATATCAACGTTGGTTCCTGCAAAGATGTGTAATAAAGATTTCATCAGTGATATAAACTTTTTGGAGTATCAGGTAGAAATGATCGATGTCTTTACCTGAACCAGACTCTTTGAAATTGAAGAGGTCCACACAAGTTTGGCTACTAGTCATCACTGCTTCATGAATAAATTCATTTTCCTGTTGAGCTACTGAAACATACGATTCATGATGCTGTACAAAAGCTTAATGAGGTTTATGAAAAATCTTGTTCAAAATGCATTGATATCATGAAAAATATTTGAAAGATCATCCTATCAAGCAAGCCAGCATAGAAATTAATGTTGCGGAGAGAAATCTTTGGTCTAGTTGCCTCATTCTATGAATCAATGGAATATGATAATTTGAAATTAATAAAAACCAAAATTAGACATCCTGAAAATTTGGTATATTCAATATTTGAGCTATGTCAGATAATAGCTGACCTGCGCGGCGCGCGCGAAATTTAATCAGTTTCAGATTAAATTGTTCATTTTATATGCCATGCTTTGTCTTATCTGCTGCAGCTGCACGTTGCGTTGCGCGCGTTTTGGACATGACATGGATATGATATGATAAACGCCCGCGCGTCTTGTTGTCAACGTCTATTAGATCTTCATAAAACTCGTTTGGCGTTGAGATTAAGTTTGTGGCGCGCGCGAAACGAAATTCTCGATACTGGGTCTATCATCGATTGACAATTCAATACAAGCGTACAAAGAACAGAGGCCGATGTAAGCTAAAATCTGATATTCATAATCTGACGTGCCGCGCGCAGACAACTTTCATAGAAATGGAATTATGAATTAATTTATTTTTCTATTCAATCTCAATTCCAGCTCAAATTCGAAAAATATATTTTCAGTATGTTTTTGATGGAAATTTTTTGCATTCTGAATCAGGGCTGTTACAGTGTTACATGCTTAAGCATAATTGTCTGCATACAGCTTGATAGGCTGATGTCTTATGAGTTTTAATGTCTATCACACATATTGCATTCTAAATTTCTTACAAATCCCATACTTACATTTATATTATTACCTATACTTGATTGTAGCCAATATTACTAACATAGCAAAGCTGTTGTTGCATGTGAATGTTCTATCAAAAATAACTGTTCAGGATGAAGTCAAGTCAGCCGCAAGAATTAGATGTTCATAACTTCCACAAAACTGTCCTATCAGCCAACGGAAAGATCATAAAATCCCCTCTACATCCACTGAAGAGAAAATCAAGAGAGAAGAAAACATCCAGAGACTTGAAAGAGACTAGTTGTTTGGAACACCAAGAAAAATCTTGGAATCTCAATAGCCCTTGTGAACAGAACAGTAATGAAGCTAACATTGATAACAAGTCATACCTATCTAGTCAGAACCAAGCCATCAATGTTTCCCCACCTTGTCAAGCACCACTTCAAAAGAGACAGAAGCACAGATCCTCTGACTATTATGAAGACCCATCATCAATTTTAAGGTCAAAGGAAATCCCCGATGAAATCCATGGAGTCAGTTACTCTGAGAGGATTGTGATCGATAAAACCAAGCATAATATCTCTCCCAACTTCTATAATGCTGAGCTTCAGGAGATTGCTCAGCAATTAGCCTCAAGCACTGAACAGCCATCATTTCCAATCAGTTCAAGTCCATATAAGCAGTCCCCTGCAAAATTCTTTGAACAGAATCAAAATAACAGTTATGATGAGCATGTCAAACTCTATTCCAAGTTTCGGAACAGCAACAATCACTCTGCAAAGGATTTCTATGACTCATCATACTCCATTGCCTCAAAGAATAGCAGTGGATATCTTGAAAACATCTCACATGAACTGATCAGTCCTCCAGGTGTTGACAAATATGCCCCATGGGACACCTCACTTTCTCCTCAAACCAGCAGGAGTGTTTCAAATACTACCACCTCCAATACTGATAGAGTGGTCAGATTGAAGAATGATATTGAACAGAAGGTGTTCACAATTCCTACTTTTGCCGAGCTCAGTCAGTACAATGAGAATTCAAAAGCAAATATCCCAGCATTGAGCCAACTTAACAATCACAATTCACACCTGGTTAGTACTCTAGTAATTATATAGTTAACATGATGATTCCGAGAATCTTATTGATGCTTCCTTCTAGCTATGAAACACAAATAGAATTGTAAGCAGTGGTTGAGTTTGAGTTTGAGAAACTAATGAGTAATGTGAGTTGTATGCTGTGAATGGAGCTATTGTATTGCTGTATTGTGCTTACTTGTGCCGCCCAAATAAAATGATTCTAGTGCCTCCTGTGCCATGGAAACTAATTGCATCTAAACTGATGGCATGGATAATTCAGTATGCTATAAGCTGTGCAGAAAAATGTGAAGCCTGATTTCGATTGTCTGAAAGAAGCATCATTCAATACCTCTTTTTAACTTTTTCATATCTTTTGTATGCTAGGTTATGATCTGAGTTTCCCGATATAACAAACTCTCACAAGAAGCATATTTTGTGAGTTGTAAATCTCTCTGTTCTCCCTTCAGACTCCCCCTCCTGGATTCAGCAGAGCCTCAAAGTCCCGAGTTCAAGACAACCATGCCAGATGGTCACCTAACTCCTCTCAAGACAGTCCCTCTAAAGGACTGAATTCATCATGGGATAGCCCTAGTTCTCGGACAAGTTTCAGTCCAAAGAGGTCTTACAGTTCTCCATCTAAGAACCGGCAACCGTTTAACTCAAAACCAAGGTCAAGGAATAGTGGATCAGAATCGGTGAGTACCAAATCACAGTTATAAATGATAACTCTCGCATCTGATCTCTGCTGATCTCTCTTCATTCTCATTTCCTCGGCATTTTCGGGATAAGTTGGCTATTTTTACTCTATACTCATTACTCATTCTATCCTCAATTATTTCTCAGAGAGAGGTTAAGGTGTCCAAGATGCTGTCGGGGATATGCCGTCATCAGAATGGCGCTGAGGGACTGCTGATGCTTCACGGTAATTTTATACTGTTCAGAGTTTTCAATTCTTGCTGTTATTACGAAACATATGACACATGTCTCACGTTTTATGTTGGCTTATCTCACGATAAATTCCCTTCAGGAGGCTACTTCTCAGTGGAAGAGATCTTGAACACCCCGAGATTTAAACAGCTGAACGTGACCAAGGCGGAGATCAGAGGTATCGTGGAGAACAATGACAAGAAGCGATTCACTCTGAAAGATTTTGATGGGAACTTGATGGTGTGTGCAAACCAGGGACATTCTATTGAGGTAAGCACCACAATTTCCAACAGAATTTGCTCCGAAGTAGGTAGACGGTAGTTGTAAATCTGACATCCCGATTGTTTTCCTGAAACCCCATTATTCCCAGGTCCATGGACTTGAACTGGAAGAAGTTCATAGTCCCGAAGGTCTTTCCGGAATAGTCCACGGAACATTTGAGAAAGCGTGGGAATCCATCAGGACCCAGGGGCTCCATAAAATGGGTCGAAATCACATCCATTTTGCGATGGGACTCCGGTCGGATAGCAAGGTCATCAGTGGTATGAGGTCTGATTGTCAGATTGTAATCTACATCGACGTGGAGAAGGCGATGAAGGGTGAGTGAAGGACAAAATCCCTTGATTTGAAGTTTCCTTCCAAGTTCCGACGACGATAATCTTCTGATTTAATGTTAATCGTATCACTTAACGTTTTAAACTAACTCTCCAAGTTCAGTTTCGACTCTTTTACTTATTTCTCAGACATAACTAGTTCTTTAGCTCTTTTCATCGCTCAGACGGTTACAAATTCTTCAAGTCCCGTAACAACGTGATTCTGTGTCCGGGTAACGATCAGGGCTACATCCCAACCGAATACTTCCGATCTGTCATCAATCTGAGGGGACACAAAGAACGTTAGAACCTTATAAACTTCTTGAAAGTTTGATGTTTAAAGTTGAATGTTGCTACAAACGCTTTCGCAGTAGTTGCGAAAACTTTTACTTCGATGACCGTTCGTGATATGAGCGATGTAGTAGTTGTTTCGCTCCTTCGATCAAATTTCTATGTTTTAATTGACACATTCTCTCTCATTTGTCAGTGATCAGAGAAACGTATCCTGTCATCCAGCCTACAGCTCCCGACTGGCTTAACTACTAAACGTCAAGTTGACCAATCAACAAACTAACGAATCAGACTAGCTAAATGACATTGAGTCGAGTTTCACCCCTAAAATTGACTGCCCGGGGAAAAACTACTGATTGACTTTTGGTCGTATAGAATTCTCTAGGGATGCTATCAGCAATGATTTTTGTAAATATCATATTTTACCTGGGGTAATACTTATATTCTAGTTATCATAACTTGTTATCATTAGCGTAATATAGTTTCAGAAGTTTGAAACTGTAATGAAATGTATGAAGCAGTTTAACAGTTTTTTGCGATTGTATTCTTAAATTGAAGCTGTTAGTAGTGTGCATCGTCATTCATTTGATGATTAATCACTTCATATCATCGCTTGTTCGCATTTCACTCTCATACACCGATACTCTACCTTCTTTACTGTCATTATTTATTTTATCCTGTGTTGAATGTTGGTTAACTCAGCATTCACTGTTTAAGAGATGGTACATCTGTGTGGCATTATATTTATCTAGCATCTGTTATTCTTGATGTAACAGGATGTCAAAATATGATATCATTGAATGAACTTTATACATTGAATGAACTTTGCATCTGTATTCAGAATGATATTTACCTCCAATTCTTGTTTCATTACTTGAAATTGTTTCGATGGAATCAAGATTCGAACCTAGAGATATTTTCCAATCCTGTTCAAGTATTGCAAGCTTGTCACACTCTCCTGTCGCTCTAGCACATGATTTTATTGCGAAGACTTGAAGATTAATCCCGACTTCTGGTGAACTTTTGTCATGTGATGCAGTGAGACAGTAGACACGATAAGAGCATTGTGGACGTAAGAATATCGGAGAGATAAGAACGACAGAAAGAGATAAGCACATATCATTCCCAGAGATGTGGTTTCCTTGGAGTGATTCCATTAAAACGAGATTATGTCGATTCCTCCTTCATGTAAGTACCTATATTCCAGCTCTTAATCCCCTTTGAACTTCAAAACCGCTTTTCTCCCAATCTTTTCCACTGCCCTTTTGCTCTCATTTGAAAAGTGTACTTGATGTCATCTGTTTTTCTTCATTTCCTCGTTCTCTCTCCCTCTATTTTCTCCTCTCCTCTCTTCCTCTCTCTTCCCTTTCACACAGTCGCTTCCGTCCTCACTTCGCTTTCATTCCTCACCCAATGTCTCCTCACCAAATGTCTCCTCACTTTTTCCCCTCTATCTCTCCCCACCCAATCTTTCCTCACTTCCCCTCCATCTCTCTTCCCTTTCTCCATCTCACCCTACTCTCCCTCAGCACTACATCGGGCACTATCTGGAAGAGAAACTCTCACTCGATCAAATGAGTATAGAACTGTACGCAGGAAAAGGAACAATACACAACGTGGCCCTTAACACGGAGACCCTCAATGATCTTCTGGATCAGCTTAACCTCCCCTTTGAGATCACTGAGGGGTTCATCGGGTAAGTGGTGACAGTGTGGGAACTGGGCAGTGGGCAGAGTGTAAGTGTCAAGAATTAATTGGTGTCAGTGTGGAGAGTTGTGTCAGAGTGAAAGTGGTGTCAAAGTGAAAGTGGTGTCAGTGAAGTGGTGTCAGAGTAAAGAGTGAAAAGTGGTGTCAGAGTGAAAGTGGTATCGGGGTGAAAGTGTGAAAGTGGTGTCAGAGTGAAAGTGGTGTCAGAGTGAGAGTGGTGTCAGAGTGAGAGTGGTGTCAGAGTGAGAGTGGTGTCAAGTGCTAATCACACTCCCCCCCTCAGGCGGGTGTCAGTCGGTGTACCATGGCAGACACTGGTGTCAAGCAGCACTGTCGTGGAGGTCGAGGGTCTGGAGATAACGGTGCAGCCGAAGCAGACCTGTCCCACGGCCACCACCAGCATGATGGATTCAGTCAGGAATATGACGTCAAGGTGCTTGTTCTAGTCTCGGTTTAGGGACGATATTGATTAAGTCGGGGAAAATTAGGTTCGAAAATTGCGTATCCGAATCTCAAATTTGGTGCGGACTATCATCCCTGGTCGATGTTTCAGCCTGGTACTAGCTCAGCACGTCATGGAAGAAGAAGTGGACACGAAACTGGAGGGACTTGAAGCCTTTGCTCACATGATAGAGAGCGTGCTGTCTCGGGTGAAGTGCTCCTTCCTAAACACATCCGTCTGTCTGCAGAGCAGGGATAGCAATATCAATACCAAGCTGGAGCTGGTCATTGAGAGGTAGGGTAAACACAATTGAGCCACAAAACATCATGATCAATCATCAAAAGCACGCGAAACTTCTCCCATTCATAGTAATCATCTATTCCCCTTTTCAAAGTTTCAACCCTCCCTCCCTCTTCCAGAATATTTCATACTCTCCCAGAATAAACTACTTTGACGAGAGTGAGAAGGACACCAGCACTGACACTGACACCACCTCCTCATTCATTCCCACCTCCATAGCACACAAAGTGATTCAACTATCGGGAATATCGCTACGAGTTTCAGAGTCACAGTCGTGCTACAGCTTCACTTTCTACACCGGTTTGTGTTGTGAGCTGTACGTTTTGACTGTTGTGATGAAGTGGTGACTAATGTAAGTGCCGGTTTTTTGAGTGGTACCCTCCGCAAGCTGTCCATTTTACAGCTATTAACATTCTCGACTGAGCATAGTTAGCGAAACAAGGTGATTGATTTCGGCACTCTACTTCGTTCTACCAACCTATAATTTTATCATTGAGCTCGTGTGTTTAAGACTATTTTTGACACCACATTTTTGACACCACATTTTTGACACCACGTAGATCCGGATGAACGTGAACAGCCGGCGCCCGCTCCTCAACCCAACGTGGTGGCCAAATTCCTCGGAGAGCAGGAGATCAAGATACACCTCAAGATAAACGATCAGCTGCCAGGACCCAAGGTAGGGAGAGGATTTGTTGCAGAGCTGTGATTGGTTGAGATTTGTCACACGTGTGACGTGGGTAATTGGATAATTGATTGGTACAGGTACATAATCACATGGGATGTTGAGGTATGATTGACTCATCAATTCCATGAGTTTAGATGTCAATATCTAGAATAATTCTAAACTCTCACTCACCCACTCTCTCAGCACCCCTCACCCCCCCCTCTTTCAGCTGGATATGGAGTGTAACGTTGGCAGTATCCACGTCATGCTATCCCCCCACACAGTTCACATGTTATGTGATCTCATACTCAGTATCAACACTACACTCACAGGTAAATTGACAATATGACAGGTCGCCACTAGTCATGTTCTTTGTATAGTGTATTAGTTCAACTGGATAGGGAGTGTACAATGTACAATGTACTATGTACTATGTACTATGTACATCTCTGTTATGACAACGTTGTTGAGATAAGGGAAATTGACACTTTAGTGCCGTCATCTCAGATAGTAGGAAGGAACGAGCCCCCGTGAGGTGTCATAAGATGGACAACGACGACTTTGCAAATGTTGAACATCAGCTCTACACCAATCTGACCAAGGTAGGTAGTTGTATCAAGTAGAGAGTGGTGTCAGGAAAAGTTTGTGTCAAACACGGAAGTGGTGTCAAGCACAAAAAGTGGTGTCAAGTACAAAAGTGGTGTCAAGTAAAAAAGTGGTGCCAAGTAGAAAGTGCAGAACTGGTGTCAAGCACAAAAGTGGTGTCAAGTAGAAAGTGCAGAACTGGTGTCAGGCCCCTAACTTTCCCCTTCTCCAGGCTAAGACCCTCTTTCCTCCCCCCGAGGACCAGGGTAGCAGTGACTTCTTCTACTCCATGGACACTCCCAACTTCCCCTCACTTGACCTGCCCCCACTCGACACTGAGCTTCAGGTGACAATACTTTAGCATCACTTCTCTGGAAAAAGATGGAAATGTTTTAGGTGTATCTTTAAAGTGATATTTCCCGATGGCGCTGGCTGAACTTCGTTAAGAGATGAGACATTCATGGCATGGTTGTGTCTTTAGTAGCGCAATCATATCACATCCTCAATTCTCTTCAAATAAACTTTCACTTTTCGAATATCCCTGTCAAACCTCAGAGTATACCTCTGGGAGGTGCAGATGGTGCGATCCCAGCTCCCGGAAATGGACCAGGGTACAAGAAACCTGCTAAAACAGGAGCAAAACACACAGAACTGAGCCAGGACCAGATTGTGGTGAGTGAGGGTTATACCACAATTTGTAGCAGTCTGAAAACAAGGTGGTGACAACTTCATTTTCCGTGACACGACCTGCCCATCATAATTATCGTTCTGTAAGTTGTCCTAAGTCTTGTCCTGGTTTCAGGATGAAATTCACTTTTCATCAGGTACAGCTAAATGTCAGGTACATCGCATTGACACTCCTCCACCAAAACTTGACACACGCCAGTGTCAAGGGAGAATTGACACCACCCCAAGTGACACTGTCCAGCAACTACTTCACTGAGATAGCCGAGGTTGTTACTAACAACTATGCCAGAGACGCTGATAGAATACGGAGTGTCCTCAATAAGGTGTGTGCTTCAGTCTATGGACTTGAGAAAAAGTTCAGTGTTTTAGTTTGGAGTATTTTTGGAGAATGTTCACTTTTACAGCGATCACAAATTGATATTTTCTGAGGAATTAATGTATTATGTTACTGAAAATGTAAATTAGTGAAATAGGCAGTGAAAAGAGTGCCTGTTATTCCCTGCAGGTCTGTCCCCATGACCACCTGTTCATGAACTGTGTCAATACGACATTCAGACTGGAGCTGATGACCAGCGCACAACATGTAGGTCATCATTTGTGTTAACACTTGTCATCATGCGTGTGTCATCAATAAGCATGACATCTGGTGGTCATGTTATTCATTATTAGTGATCTATGATAATTATCATGCTAACTCTCATTTCACTGCCAAATTGGAGTGGAAGGGAATGATTTTAAACTGCCAGAATTCACTCATAACATACTTGGAATACGATAGTATTTTCCCGAAGTAAGATAAGAGAAAATGAGTTGAGGTCAGTTTGTTGTAACAAATCCAATTCAGATAGATTCAAATACAACACTTTCTATTGTGAAGTGCGAGGTTGAAGAAGTACTTTACAGCACTCTGGAAGAAACAAACCTGAAAACACCCAGCATCAAGCCAGTAAGTGTGGTATCAACGGGAAAAGTGGTGTCAGGGGGGAAGATATAGAGTGGTGTCACTCATCATGTGATTTTGGTGTCAAGAAGTGGTGTCAAAGTTAACTTTTGCAATGTAAAAGTGGTGTCAAGACTGCATCTACAGCTTCGTCACATCACCAGACGCATTTTTTGGCAAATTTCCATGATGCAAAGTGTTGAATTTCGAGAAATTTCTCTGTTATTATTAGGTCACCGAAACTTGTTACTTCCGAGAGTTACGGAAATATTACGTCCCGCGCGAAACAAACTTTTGCGACTAACACACAATTTCAGCACTATACCCTCTCTGGGCGCAAAACACGCGTGTTTTCGCGCGCGCTTTCCCGATTTGCGAATTCTGCGCGCATTGGTGTAGTTTCCTTACAATTCACATGACGTCGCTTTTTTGTGTGCGTAGTGTTGAATTTAACATCCACATTCCCAGGTGATCCTTCTTGACCAAAGGGAGACTCAAGTGATGACCGGATCAATCTACCACCCGACCTCTCCTGCTCTAAACTTCACTTCAAAATCTATCTCATCGGTAACCCATGAGGAACTGAGCATGTACCGAATTACTGTTCTTTAAAGTAGGCAATCATTTTCTTCCCACAAAGAAAATCCTTACATAGTCTCGAAGCCTTGTGTTCCTAGAGCGGAAACACAGCCCTCTCCATTCCCAGGCAGAGGAGTTAAAGACTAACTGTACCCTGGAACTAGGCTGTGTGTCCCTAATCGCGGACATAACCATGTATGAACGAGTTGGTGTGTTCCACAAGGCTCCCTCCAAACGAACAGTTCATCTGCCCACTGTTCCAGGACAAGATCTCCATCTGCCGACTGCTAGCATGGTGAGGAGATTGTTGGTAGATTGTTATTCCCAGATTTAGAGTTTTAGGAGGGGAAGTGTGTCGTGTTTTCTCATTTAGAGTAGAATTAAAGATCTAAAATGTTATCGAGATGTCTTTAGTTAGAGCTATGTTTGTTCATTCTAAATGAACTGAATGAAACAACACAAACTTAGGAATAAAAATCTTTCAATGATATTCAAGATGGCATGGAATCCCATCAGGTGAGACAGAATATCTACGACCAAGTGATAGAAGACAACTATTGGAGTTCAGAACGGGAGTACCGCGAGAGATTCAACTCAACGGCGACGTGCTCAAACATATCCATAACATTTAGGTAACATCTCGTGAAGTTGATGAGGAAATCATCGTTAGTTGTTTGTCAAAGCTGTTAGGTATCCTCAAATGCTCACTCAAACTTACATGTTTTGGGCGGATAATGGGGTTATGTCGGCCCTTAACGTTGGAACCGATAATCGGANCCCTCACCCCCCTCTCTCAGCTGGATATGGAGTGTAACGTTGGCAGTATCCACGTCATGCTATCCCCCCACACAGTACACATGTTATGTGATCTCATACTCAGTATCAACACTACACTCACAGGTAAATTGGCAATATGACAGGTTGCCACTAGTCATGTTCTTTGTATAGTGTATTAGTTCAACTGGATAGGGAGTGTACAATGTACTATGTACAATGTACTATATACAATGTACTATGTACATTGTACATCTCTGTTATGACACCGTTGTTGAGATAAGGGAAATTGACACACTTTAGTGGCGTCATCTCAGATAGCAGGAAGGAACGTGCCCCCGTGAGGTGTCATAAGATGGACAATGACGACTTTGCAAATGTGGAACATCAGCTCTACACCAATCTGACCAAGGTAGGTAGTGGTATCAAGTAGAGAGTGGTGTCAGGAAAAGTGGTGTCAAGCACGAAAGTGGTGTCAAGCACGAAAGTGGTGTCAAGCACGACAGTGGTGTCAAGCACAAAAGTGGTGTCAAGTAGAAAGTGTAGAACTGGTGTCAAGCACATAAGTGGTGTCAAGCCCCTAACTTTCCCCTTCTCCAGGCTAAGACCCTCTTTCCTCCTCCTGAGGACCAGGGCAGTAGTGACTTCTTCTACTCCATGGACACTCCCAACTTCCCCTCACTTGACCTGCCCCCACTCGATACTGAGCTTCAGGTGACATCACTTCTCTAGAGACAAATACAAAGCGATATCTGGCATTCTCTGTTGAGATGAGATGTTCATGGAAACTTGGCATTGCTATATCGTTTAGTAGCTCGAAACGACACAATTTTCTCAAAACATACTTACACTTTTCGAATATCCCTGTCAGAGTATACCTCTGGGAGGTGCAGATGGTGCGCTCCCGGCTCCCGGAAATGGACCAGGGTACAGGAAACCTGCCAAAACTGGAGTAAAACACACAGAACTGAGCCAGGACCAGATTGTGGTGAGTGAGGGTTTTGCCACAATTTGTAGCAGTCTGGTTTTCCCGAAAACAGAGTGGTGACAACTTCATTTTTTCGTGACACGGCTTACCCATCATGATTATCGTCCTGTAAGTTGTCCTAAGTCTTGTCCTGGTTTCAGGATGAATGAAATTCGCTTTTCATCAGGTACAGCTGAATGTCAGGTACATCGCATTGACACTCCTCCACNTTCCCTAGTTCTTTATTGGTTAATTAATGCTTTAATGCTTTCCATTCTTCCTCCAAATAACATCCATTTCGGCAATTTGACATACCTATATCCCTCAGTTGCCACCATTCTGGAGACAGTGAGACGAGATGGTAACGTTATCATAGTCGTTGACACCGCTGGGCGTGTGTTGGAACTGATGCAACTACTGGAACAGTTGTGGAGAAACGCAGATAGTGGTCTATCAGCATACAGTTTAGCTCTGTTGAACCACGTGGGTTACAATGTGGTGGACTTTGCCAAGAATATGCTGGAGTGGATGAGTGATACAGTCACGAAACAGTTTGAGGTTAGAGTCCTGATACTTCTCATTGACGCCGATATGTTCTTCATTCTTTAATTAATTAGTTTCCCTACTTGACACCACTCAACGTTGACTTCATACTCAGGAACAAAGAAGTTACCCATTCCACTTCAAGCATCTGAACATGTGCCACAGTCTTCAAGAGTTGGAAAAGATTCCGTCACCCTATGTCCTACTCACAAGCATGGCCGACTTGAGTTGTGGTTTCGCAAGGTTTGTATCCACGTGGTTTTAGAACCGGTTAACCCCCCTAACCTTCAAAAATTTTGACATTTTCACATGATCAATCAAACCTGATTCACAAATAACTTCATTCAGGAATCTGCTGGCAGTCAGTGCTGATAAAGCCGAGAATTGTATCATTATCACACAGAGGACCAAGCCCGATACCCTCGCTTCAAAACTGCTGAGCAACTCTCTCAACAACACTATAGATATCACTATAGGTATGAGGTTTAACGGTACCATTTTATGTCTTAATCCATTCGATTCATTTCATGATTTTTAAATGAACAAATCCATTCATTTTCCCAAATCGCAGGAAAGCGTATTCCACTCGAGGGGAAAGAATTGGAAGAACACATTGCAAAACTCGCTAAGAACCAGCAAGTAAGTCACAATTTGTGATGAATCCCTGAGAAATTTCTGGGCGTAAGTTCTTCAGATTATTATGAAGGCAGATCTTCAGTTTGTCATGACTATGCTCCATAATAATTACATAATTACATAATAATTGCCGTACAGGATGCAGTGAAAATGGAAACGGAAGAAGATGGTGAAGAATCAGATGAAGAACAGGAAAACGAACAGATGCTTGTTCAGAAACACGATGTACCCATTCCTGAAGAGAGTCAGAATAAGAAGAGTTTCTTCAAACAACACAAGGTTCATTTTACTTTCAATGGTTGTGCCAAGATGATGGTATTTTCGCGGAAGTTGTACATTTTTTGGGGATATCTTTTTTTTTTCTTCATCTCTCCCACGGGTTTTTTTTAATAGAACACAATTGCCAGGTTTACCCGATGTTCCCTTTCCATGAAGAGAAGCTAAAGTGGGATGATTACGGAGAATTCATCAAACACGAGCATTTCAGAATCGAAGAGGTGATTTGAATAAAGGCCATCTCGCTTGAAATAACTACCATGTACTCTGGTCATTTGGATTCGAACCTGAAACAGTTGCCTGACCCGACAATATTAACCAGGAGCCTATACCGACTAAGGACGAGGATATGGATGTGGAGAAACCCAAACCTGCACCGAAACCTGATATTCCCGCGGAGATCCCCACTAAATGCGTGACGTCACGAATTAAAGCTCAAGTTAATTGTAAAGTCAAGTTCATCGACTTTGAGGGCCGGTCAGACGGTGAATCGATCAAGAGAATCTTAGGTAAGAAAGTTCTCAAAATTACCGCCAATATCACATAAGCTACGATAGCTTTGTCCAAATTTTGCGAATTTTAACGTAAGTCGCGGACGACATGCTTTTCAATTTAACGTTTCAGCATTCGCACGTAAGTTTCTCTTCGCGCATTTGCAGAATTGACGAAATGGTTTGCTTTCTATACAGCGAGGGAATCGAGGCTTTTTTGAGCACGGAGTGATCACATTTCAGAATCAAAGACCAATCTGCTGAACTGAATCACTCGATGTATTATTGTAAAACAATAACCAATACTCCAACAAGCACCAAAATATTGTGAATTCTGATTCAAATTTCTGATATGAAACAATAAACATTAAATGCCGTCACTAAATCACTGATATAACTCAAACAACCCACGTCCCACAAATCAGCCATTCAACAGAATGTATAAATTAAACCATAGAAAATTAACTGATGATAAGGGTAGCACTAAAGGGGTTCGGATCTGCTAGGAATTGAAATCTCTAAGATGAAAAAACTCATTGTGCTTGCCTTCTGGCAACTCAAATGGACTTGGAACAGGGTACATCGTGTCTAGGAAATCGTTATAGATCTTCGAAATTTCCACATCATTCGCCTGATCGTGATCTCGATCATCGTTCAGTGAGACAAACAGCCTCGGATTTGATCTGATTTCGCTTAACGTCCTCGTTACTTCTGGTATGTCATTCTTGAGAGCCTTGAAATGGACATCGTCTTCGCTTGCTGTTTCGTGTTTATACTTATTCGCTTTAACGATCTTAAGTTCTAGCTGGTTCTTGAGTTCTCTACATGCGATAACGTCATTGATATCAATATCGGTTTTTTCACGCGCAGTTTGACATCCAATAAACGAGTTTCGCAAGTCTGAGACCGCCCTTTCCGACAGCAAATGGTTTGGATCTGTCTCCAGGAAATATGATAATTCCTCCCAAGTGATAATCTTGTCAACATTTGTATCAACTACAGAGAGAAGATCGCGAATACTGTGGAATCGTGGCTCGTGTATCAGGAAGTAGAAGTAAGCGAACTGGAACTGCAGATCATCAGGTCCTCTGAAATGTCCGCTAGATGTTTTCTCCACTTCTTCTTTAAAACTGGGGTACATAAAGGTGTGAAAATGTCGGAAAGTATATAAGTGTTTAGTGGTCGGGAAGTTGAGTCGTTTCAGGTGAAATTGAATTGTCACAGTGACAATCTCACTTCAAACTCACGTGTTACGAAAATCTCTGATGATGTTTCGGTTGAAGAGATGTGGAGCATGAGCGATGACTTTCCTCGTGGTTCTGCCGTACAGGTTATTGTACATGTTGTTCACGTGGCACAGAGATTTGCCGTAGTTGTCAAGGTCCGGTTTGCACGTGGTGGGAGCAGGCCACGCGTGACGTATTTTGTACGCGCCGGACGGTGTGATGAAATCCTCACGCGTGACGGTTTGACCCAAGTACCAATCGTCGTTGAATTCGATAAAGTTATCCGAAAGCCCGGGGATGTTGTACATGTTGAGTTCTATGGCCGGGGAACTGAAGGTTGGTGTGTGGCTCCGGTTTGCGAAAATCGTGTGATCAGGGACGATCCGCAGTCTCGGGTTAGATAAATCCATCCACAACGGGACCTGCCCGTCAGACGATACGATGTATACATTCCGGATCCACGGGGCGTACATGTTGAGGGAGCGGAGTGAGTAGAAGAGTTCGCCGTTGTCTGAAAAGCGGAATTTACCGACGGAACTCTCGGAAATAGGCTCGCCACCCCCAAAAATGGGTTTGAAGTGATTGAGCTTTTTGATGAACTCAGGATCTGAGCCATTGACCCAGAGGTATACAGCGTCGATCGGCATTCGGCCATCGTCGCTTTCAGTGCTATGCTGATTGTTTTTTTCTGTGGTCACTTTGTGGTTGTTTTTCTCTGTTGTCACTCCTTCGGAAGTCTCATCGATACTCTTCAACTTTTGGTTAGAAATAACTTCGCGAGGATACGATGATAGCTGATGATCCGTGGATTCGTCAACTTTCTTCACGGAATCGTCGGATTGGTGGGCAGGGCTGTTCTTATTTTGATCAACCTGGATGGCAGGTGCAGTTGCCACTGGGCTTAGAAAATAGACGTTGATCGATATCAAAGGCATAGATTTTTTTCTCGACTATATTTAGTAAAATACCTGAACTTCGTCCCTCAGCACACTGTTCAGCAGGAGTAGTAACATGATTGTCATTGCGCCAAGAAGGTACACCTTCTTGCCCCCATTCCGTAACACCATCCTTGGAGAGATGTTGTTAGTTTCGCACAAAAAGAGAGGTTACAGAAAGGGGATGCAGAGCAACATGTACCAATAAATAGGATCATGATATCGAGTGGAAGATGGGTTCGTGAAAGATGGGTAGGCTAACACCGAGCATTATCTTTCACGCGTGCTTAGAAAGGTTTATCGCGGTTTAAGGAAAAAGAATACAGTGGGTACGAGGTTGCATAGAAGGAAAATCCTGGAAATTTAGAATCAACGTTTCTTCGGAGGGAGAGAGAGAGGTATGTCCTTGTGTCGAACGATGCCATAACTTGGGAGCTTGATTCATCATAATTAGGGACAGTAACGTGACACCAGGTTTTGGTGTTGAAGAGAAGCGATAAGGATAGGAAAATTGGATGTTGCGCTGAAGTATCATGTAACATCGCTGAAGCGATGAAATCATCAGTAAACGATAGAAGTAGCTGCTCTAGCAAAGGAAATGCCAAGAAGCCACCAACAGTGTTGGTCCAACACCCTGTGTAACGGTTTAAATTACAAACTGTTTATTAATCAGTAATTGATTATTAATCAGCTACACCTGATGCAGAAGTAACGGGTCGTCACGGGGCTGAATGACATGATGTCTCTGTTTACAGCTGTGACACTTATGGAAACATACACACTGTCATGAATCACGCATCCTGCAACCACATCGCTCTCATACACATTCAAACGCAGAGAAACGGCATGATATGTTACTTGTTGTCTTGTTCCTTCCGATTGACAATTTGACAGTTACTTGATAGAGGGAGAGAGTTGAGAAATGAATCAACTTTGACCTTGCTTTTGAAATAAAAACAAGAGTAAGTTAACAACGTATGTGATGATACAAAGGTCCCCTTCAATGCTTCGTAATGGACCAGGGGTTGACGCACTGATGCGTGGCAGTCGGAAATTGAGTAGAAGCTGCCGGAGAGAGATTTCAACAAAATCATATGGTGCGCTCTGCACCCTGCGCCCTGCTCCAGTCACTATCTAACAAAATCAATTGCATAACATCTGTTGCCTCACTCTGACACTGACCGTAGTGTCATTTTTCATTATTGAAAAGAAATTATGTTCAATAGTATCATTCTAAGTATGAAATGTTACGCGGAAGTCATGATCCCAATAGAGGAAGATCCCCATAAATGTTGGGATATTTCACAGATGACAAGTAGGGTCAAGATAATATCCTTAACATATACAGTATACACCCAAAGGCATGGACACACAAAGAGAGGCACTGGGGCACAAGGCACATGCACACAACCGCACGCGGATATACTACACGCTGAATGGCATAGTAATTGCAATCATCTTAATTATGATCTTGTAATAAGACGGATCGCTCGACGGCATGCAAACTACACACACGCACACACACACACGCACACACACACACAGCATAATCCAGAGTATGTGTACTATGGGAGTGTCGTGACAGTATGCAATATTGATACAACTACTGAAACAACAACTGATACCAATAGAAAAACCACCGTGTACATCACGAACAACGCAACGTTTGCTTGGAGGAAAACCACGCTTAACCAATGCCAAATAAAAGGATCATTGATGAAAGACAGACTCCGTCAAATGCACGTTCAATGTTCATAAATCATTATCCTATTCCATTGATAAGAAATTCCTCCTAACAACAACTGTGATCCGAGAAATGAGAATGAGCAGGAACATTACCGAACTCGAGACTGCAGGTGTGATTCTCTTTCCCGTAATAATTAGAACACTGGAGGAGGTTCCACTAGGATCTTATGCAACACGTTTGTAAAATGCGAGGACATGGTTGATGCCCTTGCTAGGTCTCCTCAGCCTGCCCTTATAATTTTCGTAAGTGGTGCGCGTTCTTTGTGACAAATCTTACTTCAAGAACACGTGCACATTGCACAACATGTTCATTTTTCATACGTTATGTCTTGACAATAAACATCATAATTTCGCAAAGTGAAGGAGACGTATGTTACTTGACATAATTATGGTTCTGACGAAAATTAATTGTTCGAAAAACTCTCAGGGGAGCGAAATAACTGCAAAATCGATCATATAGAGAGCCAAAACATGTAGCCCGAGAATTGACCCGGAACTTTTGGATCACGGTGGGTACCTGAAGGTGGGTACCTTATACTGTGTCGCGCGTTCCGTCTAGAAAATAGCAATTTGAAGGTGGGAACCTGCGTTATTAGCGGTACCCACCTTCAAAATATAACGCGCGTACATTACTGTGTTACTGAAACATTGATACGCGTACATTCCTGTTATGAAACATTGATACGTGTGTGTGTGTGACTATATGTGAGTGTGTGTAACATATTATGTGTGCCGTGTCTTTATACACTCGATATTTACACCAGCTCCCGGAGAGAATCTCCCGAGATTTTTTGCCCAGAAAAATTTCGGAGTTCGGGGAAGGGGGATTCAGTCCGATTGAAATCCTCGTTTATTTGTCGGATAAACAATCTATGTCAACAAATATAGAAAAATTGATTAGAATGAGATATGCTTTGAAAATCACAAAAAATTGAGTGCATGAATCCACATGAAATAAAAGGTGATAGTCGGATGTTGAAAATAAAAGGTGATAGTCGGATGTTCTGAGATGCAGAAAAAGCGTGGTTACTCGGACAAAGAGGTAAGAAAATTAGACGGTATTTTACAATGTG
>CAMPET010000083.1:149416-166049 GCA_946803715.1 Beroe ovata | reverse complement strand
CGCACACACACACACACACACACACACACACACTCCTATATTTCAGCTGCGGTGCTCAAGCCGAGACAGATGGTGATAGTGCATGGGACGCCGGACGCGTCACGCCACCTCGCCGAGTTTTGTCGGGACAGCCAGGACATGGGCGTGTCGCAGATATTCGTACCGGGCATAGGGGAGACGGTGGATGCTACGAGCGAGAGACACATTTACCAGGTAACACCCCCAGTGGGGGAAGGGCGGCAATTGCCCCCCCCCCCCCCCCCCANNNCCCCCCCCCCCCCCGACAATTGACCTAATCTAACCATAGCCATAACAGCAACTCAAGCCCTTACCCTAACTGTGATTGTCGGGGGGATAGTAACGAGTTGAGGGGGGATAGGGTTAACAAGGTTTGTACAAAGAGGGTGTGGCTACAAATATATACCCAGTTAGGGATACAAAATGGATGGATTCAGGTGGTTCGATAATTAGGTTGGTAGGTAAACAATAATTCATTTTGTGACCACTTCTCACAGACAGTAGACACACACACATGTATCAATAAACCATACAAAGTATGTACAAAGTTTCCTCATCATCTTCCTTGCTCATGGGACTTCCTTTCCTTATTGTTAAGCACAACAAACATACGGCGAGCCTCATCAGAATAGTTGAAAAGTAGCACTATTTCAGTAAATTAAACACAAACAGACGCAAACATATTACACGAACATCAACAAACAAGTATATTAGTACCGATCGCGACGTTGAGACTTTCCTCAGGTTAAACTCAAAGATGCGCTGGTAACGGCTGCGAAGTTTTCAAAAGCAAAAGACGCTGAGTTGACGTGGATCGATGCCATCATTGATATTCAGACAAACGCCGATAAGGAACAGGTAAACACTGCCATTTGAATAATATTACCGCCCCAATCTGATGAGATTTCAGATTCGTGATACATGATATGAACGGCTCTCTGAGACTTCAGATATATGATTCAAGGGAAGTACGCGGCTCTCGCGCTTCGCTGATTTTGCGCATATTGAACGTCAGGTGGTCCCTGGTGCGATATGATTCAATTTCTCGGTATGGTTTGAGGGAGGGGTATGGTGAGAGAGGGGTATGGTGTGAGGGGAGGAGTATGAATCCATCCCTTTGTCTGTGTGAGCAATGGCGCAAATGGGCGTGGTCCGCACCGTCAATTGGTCACATATTCTGCGGACATTACAAACAACCAACCATACGCAGAGCGGAGAGCAAAATGCTCATATTTTGTAACGTCATTTGCTTGGGATATGTGTGACAACCACTTGTGTCACATGCTGATTAGCTGAGAACTGATTTGTGCAATTTCATAATTTTCATATTCATATTTCATAATTATTCCCATACAATGTCATAACGAGGGCGATGATAAGTGATGTGTATTATGACGTGTACAATGTGCACAATGTACATACTACAATATACACAATGTTATCTCTCTCTCCCCCAGGTTGCAATGTTGGAACCGATGGTGAACAAGCCGCCTCACATCCCTGTGTTCATTAACGAACCTCGGCTCTCCGATCTCAGACAAGTCCTGATCAAGAGCGGTATCCAGGCGGAATTTAACGGTGAGCTCGAAATTCTGATTATGGAGATATGATCATTGAATTGTATGTTTCATTTCAGCGTCAGTTGTCCCCCTCCCTTATTCAGTTCATCATCATAGATCATATGTGATCACCTATCAGTCTCACTCACACAAATTCATGCTTAACATTTTCCTACAGTCCTGTAACATTTTCCTACAGCCCTGTGTTTCTGATAAGGCCTTCTGATGTAACGATTATAAACGTAACACCCATGGTGTAACTATGACAATATGACATAACAGCCGGTGTTACAACCTCCGCAGGCGGCGTGCTGGTGTGTAACAACAAGGTGGCTATCAGGCGTAACGCAAGTGGCACAGTGCAGGTCGATGGTACGGTTTGTGACGATTATTATAAGGTGAGATCCCTACTTTACAGTATGTACGCCATTATTTGAACGCAGTTCCCGTCATTATTGAAACAGCAGCAAAGTAATGGACACGTGACTTAACATGAGCATATTGTACCGGACTGTCGAGTGGTGTTTTCCCGCGATTTTCATCCAACTGACGAATATTAACGAAGATCACGCAAGCCGAGAGAAAACTTCGATCGTAACCGTGATAGATCCTTAATCTCCCCCGCAATTTATTGAAACAGAATACCATGATTAGGTACTGACATCCTCTATATTTTAGGAATTTGTTCCAAATTTTGATAAACCGATTTCAAACCCCCGTTTTAATCATCTTCTGTTATATCTGTAACTCTGTAGTCACTGCAGGAGTGTTTCAGAATTTGACATCTGTGTATCAGTTATCTGCGGTGGCGTCTGTGTATCTGCAGTTAGGTCATCAATAAATTATTGCAAACACAGAACACACTGTTTAATGATTCAGCTATTTATTCACAGTTTAGATCAGCAGTTTTGATTATCATGTGGGGTGGTATTTAGGGAGTTTTGTGGTTCGGAAGGGGGGGGTGTTTATCCATGTTATTTCGTTGAAACCTCCCCCGCTTATAGTTATACCAACGAAACGAAATGACAAGTTTAATAACAAGTTGACATGTGCATTCTTGAGAAATGCTGCAGAGCTGACAAATAACCCGATCAAAATAGAATTTGCAATTTTTCACCGGCTGACAAATGAAAAACCGTGATTCAATGAGTTTGTAAAATGTAATCCTCGTATAAATATTCAATGAAGAACCTTCTCAACTATCAAGAATGGTAATCCACGATTCCCATTCTTGATAGTTGAAAGTTAGTTCAAAACACTTATTGGTCACAGGATGAGAATTTTTCTCCGATATATACGTCTGTTATACAAAAATCCCCCGTTATAAAAACATTTTTGAAGTGTATCCTCAAATCCATTTAAAGCTCTTTTAAAGTTTCAACTCTTCTTCAGACCTTTTCTGAACTCCCTTATTGTTCCCTTGGAAAACTAAAAGTAGTTTTTTATTTGAAACACCTGCTCTTTGATAGTCATCTCTGCACACTCATTCCAGTCACTCCCAAACCCACTTCTGTCTTTCCCGAATCAAATAAGATCGAATTAAAATCCAAAGTAGCCCCGGAATCGGATGTGATAGTGAAAATCTCGTAACAGCGGTTGAAATGGAGAGAGCATCGTGTTCATAAAATACCCTTGATTCGAACCCGTTTATATTAAGTGAGACGAGTAAACCACCAAGAGTTCCGGAGTCGTCCGGTAAAGGAATAATATAAGTGCAGCATTCTACGAGCATGATGAATAAAGTTTCCTATCCACTCTCTCGACCCCCTCACACACCTTCAACACCACTGTTCGATATATGACACGTGTCACCGCATGAAAAACACATGCTTTCGGAGTCATCGATCATATTATGTAAAAATATGACACCCGTGATTGATATTTAGCGTGATTGACACCAGTCATGATATAAGGAATCCATGAGTCTGGATCTCATTTCGCGTCGAGTAAGGTGACAAACTCTTCGAAATTGACCATACCATCCCCGTCTACATCCACAGCTTTGATCATGCTGTCTATGTCTCTGTCCGATAACTCCTCTCCCAAATTCCTCATCATGGACTTGAGCTCTTCCCTCGATATGACACCGTCACCGTTCGTGTCAAAAACCTGGGTTAATGGATGTGAATATTGACACCTACCTAAACTGACATTACTTTGCTTGTCTCCGTTCATTAATGACTTGACACCCTTACCTTTCGGCACGGCATCTCACTCGCCTCACACCACTCTTACGATGGCACAACACTCGCTTGACACCACTATTCCCACTTACCTCGAAAGCCTGCCGGAGATCACACAAGATGTCGTTTTTGCTGTCTTTCCGATGTTTGGTCATCATGAGAATGAACTCTTCGAAATCGATGACACCGTTGTTGTCAGTGTCAATCTGAGGTTGGTGTTAACGTTAGCGCTGGTAAGACCCTAACCGGGTCACCCATAAGGGTTTTCAAATTTGTTTTTACAACATTGTCTGGTTAAAAAGTGGTAACATCAAACATGTTGTCATAGGCCATAGCAACATGAACATGGTAACACAGAAAGGAAAATTAGTGGTGTAATGTTAGCCAGTGGTAACAGTATGTTAACAATGCATTAGTCAGAGAACAGCTCTGACCTCATGAATCATATCTCTGACTTCTGCATCTGATGGACATGGTCCGATGGTCTTCATGACTGCTTTCAACTCATCCTGATCAATGTAACCGCTCTGATCCTGTTGGAAAACCAACGTGGAGATCAAGTGGGGATGATTTACGTCAAAAATCAGATACAGAGCATCAAATTTAATTGATTTTTCCATCTGTGAAAAATGGCGTTTATAAAAATGGCGTTTATATAAATGACGTTTATATAAATGACGTTTATAAAAAAGGCGTTTATAAAAATGGCGTTTATGAAAATAGCGTTTATAAAAATGGCGTTTACCCGTTACCGAAAGCAATACGAAGGAAATACCTTGTCGAAGAGATTGAATGCCTCCTTAAGTTCAGCCACGTCTTCCGTTGATAGACCCAACTTCTTCGACATCTTCACAATTTCTAAGGGAGATTTCGCGAATATTACAATTTCACGAATGATACAATGAAATACTATCTAGCAATCGTATGGTTATGGCAACACCATTCTGAATGATGAAGATGCTAATGACAACTGATTAGAATGATAACTGAAAAAGCAATGCCCTGTACTAATGACCAAATCTCAATATCAAATATGCTGAAGAATCCAAACTAAGACCTAAGAAACTAAAACTTCAATCATCAGATTTGCTGTCTAGATCATGCAAAGTTTAAATTGTGCATGGAACTAGTATGGAACGTGTGTACAGTGTAGATCTATCGTTATGTTTGTTCCACCCTGAAATGTCTGACTCCTGTCATCGACCTGCTGAAGTGTGCAGATCCAATCGTATGTCTTGGTACTGGGTAAAACTATGGAATGTCTGTCGTTCTTGTGTACGTTTATAACAGAGTAGCGTAATTATTGGATTTGGCTTATTGGATGGGAATCTTACTAGCTTTTTCATGGGCAATGAGCTTGAGCAGTCTGGTATCATGAGTGAATTCGTGGTTAGAAGAATAACTAAACGAGATGATTGATTAGCTTAATCATGGAGGTTAGTGATCCAAAGGGTTATGATCCATCTCGAAGAGCCGACTTTTAGTTATCATCAAAAAGCGTGGCAGGGCCTGATTAAGTGATTTATATCGGTCGGTTTTAATGCTGTACGGGGCATGGAAAACAATTTTAGAAAAGATACGGCATAAAACCAAATTGGTTCAGGGTATACTGCATGCAAACTCGCTGAAATGTACATACTGGCTCTAATCTCTCTATGTGGAGAGTAAGTAAACCTCAAATTGATCAATTATCGCCTTGTTAGCATGACACACACAAGCCCGAACAGAGCAAGCTCATTTCCGGCTAATTTATGTAGAGCTGGACGGAAAATTTAATTAATTGATTAATTTTCCTGAAAGAATTAATAAAGAATCACAAGATCATGATGATATAACCTCTCATAGGACGACTAAGGAAGGAAAGCTTCCCTAATGTGAAATTGGTTGAAGAGTTCAGTGTAGAAATTTAATACGGGTATCGCGATTTCTCTTATCACTAAAACACAGATTACTCATTACCAACATTATAATATGCGCTTATGATTCAACATCCATCCATCCTTTGCCAGAAACATGTCGCCAGAAACTCACTTGCATGCACAACACTAAACTTCCAACTGATAATCCATGTTTGTAGCTACCCATAATATAGGTGAAGCTCTTGGCGTTTTATATGATACCCTATTATAACCTAAGTTATATTGACGCTAAGTAATGCAATCTGCTTTATTTGGTATGATTTGAACGGAGGGTCCATCCTGTCTATAAACTATGAAGCCCCGCCATCTATATGAGTTCCATCTATCAAAAGAATATGGAATGATCGATCCAAATGATCAAAACACAATTTAGAAAACAGTGCATTTTAAGACAGATTTCAACTATCTATACTATCATCAAGCCATTTGCTGCACAGTAAGTAAAGACTCAATCAATGTTACTTTCTGCTTTTAGCGTGTCTTCCCATTGTGTGTGTGGGTGTGTGTCTGGGTGCTTTAACAGTGTAACTCTTATTGTAACCATCACATTGTTACATAATGGGTCACATATTATATGTGTGTATGTTATAAGGGGCCAAGGGTCTTAGCGCTTTAACAAGGTCGTATGTTTTATTCATTAGGGAGAAGGTCCTTATCAAAGTAAGGGCAGTGGGCACCTAGCCCCATCACAGTAGAATGGGGGTGGAAGAAGGTGTACAATTATGTGGAAGACAACGATTAGTGAAAAAGTACAACTCTGCTTCTGTATCCTTAGCTCTGGATATGCAATGGTCCCCGTAGCAGTTCTTGATAGAGTACCATTGTGCATTGATAGTAGCGTGTTTTTAGCTAAAATAATTGTACATTCGACCAAAATCAGATAATTACTTGCCCAATATGTGATGAAATGAGCACATAATTTACTTTAAGTCAACACTTTTTTAAACGAATAGAATTAAAACCTCTACTAAATTGTCAAATTTTATGCATACCTAACTTATACAATGACTACATTTAAGTATGGATGTAGGTCGAAATTAACTCAAGCAATTAACTACTATAATCACTCTGTTTGTATGAAAAGAGCTCGCCTCAGCAATATATTTCTATTAAAGCATAGCGTCAAACATACTTTAATGAAGCTAGATATTCACTATAAGGCATGCATTATTCAATATTCATACGAAGCAAAGTGAAGAGGCTCGGATAGTCAAAGCGTTTACCTGAAATTAGAGCTAAATGTGATTTCATCAAATAAACCGAATTTCGAGAAATCAAAATATTCCGTGATTGTCATGGATAGTGCTTGATGCCAACTGTCCACCAAATGATCTAATGGATTGTGATTTCTATTCTTGAACCCTTAAGTCATTCTTTGACCTCACTGTGCTATTTTTATTTCGTTAAACAATTGATTGGAGCCAAATAGGGGTTCATTGCATAACAACAGACTATGCATTGCTGCACCGTGCTGTCATAGCAGACGAACATATAAAATATTTGTCAAAAACTTCTGTAAAACACATGATTATGGCCAAAAAGGAAACATCACCTATCTTCTGAAAGTACACTGTTATCTGTATTGAGCTCTCAGTGGGGGGTAAAGTGGACACAAAATTCTCAAGTATAGGGGGTAGCTTAACCTAACAGTCATTCTGATGATTACTCTGCTCACAGCATTGTTATGACATAGTATAGTAATGACATATCTACATTCTACATAGTGAGCACTGAGTAGTGACACTGTAATAATACAGTGGTTAGTGACGCTCATTGTCATATATAGCCCGGGAAGTTGGCTCATTCAAGTGTTGAATCATCATATCTGACCAGAGATTGAAAATATAAAGCTTAAAGTTCATGATTGATAAGGCAATATTTCCCTCATTACTATCCGCATTACTCTGATGAGTTACATCGCACAACTCAAATGTGATGTGCTATGAATTGTTGAGAAGCACTCATCCATCATTCATCAGTCCTTAGTCGAGACATCAAGATCGTTATCTAGTGAAATGATTGCGCAGTTACCTGGTGAAGTGATTACGCAGTCAAGGGATGATTTGTGGTTTTTCTATGAACAAAACGTATAAGAGGTACTGTATTGTTTGTCATGTCGTTCAATAAGTATAAGTGGATCGCAATTTTTAGCAATTAGGCTATCAAATAGCAAAAGTCTCAAATAAGAATCCTAATTCCCGAAACCTCAGAAAGTGGCATACTCCTCAGTTATTTGGTTTATGACCTTATTGGATGATCCACTTTTCAGGTACCGTAGACAAATCCAAATAATGTTGCTGGTAGAATGGTCATCTTCGACGGTGGTCCATGGCCATTTAATGACCATATGAGTGTATACTGTATAGATTGGAAAAGTAGATATACCGTGCAACTTCTTGAAATGTGAAGTAAGATGGAGCATCATTGAGGCACATTAAAAGATACTGACTCTGGAACAGAGTTCAATGATTCTTGGGTTGGTAATCAAATCTACAATTAGTGCAAGAAGATGAACTGAGAGGATAAACTATGCCAAGGGTTCCAATCTGATTTGGTAGCCGCACTATTTAGCTAAAACACTACATAGCTAGAACCTAATTTACAGCTAAATTTATTTTTAGCTAAATATTGGTGCGCGATTCGCACTTTATAGCTGGTTGTACCACTAACAGTGAAAAGAATCAGCTGCTTTGCGCCCTTTGCGATAGCTAGAAAAATACAACTAATCAAACACAACTGCACGAATAAATAAAACAGGAAGATCATATGATAGAGCAAAATTCAATGATTCTTGGCAACTTGAATTATAAAGTGTTTGAGCATCTTCACTGGCAATAGCTACACCAACGGAAAACACGCTCTACACAATGCTTCCCTTCGAATTTTGTTCTATATAACTTGAACTTCAAAGCTACGGTGTCAATGTTTTTCGGGAGGAAAGGCATTTATAATTCGACAAAATTCCTGAAATAATTAATATCTAGCATCGAGAAAATATAAAAACTTTAACGGAACATACCACCTCTTTAGCACTAGGTACTAACTTGAGGCTTCATATACCGCTTAATTGTCGGTATACGAGTCCTATAATAGCATTTTTGATAAATAAGTGATAAAAGGTACACTTTTAATTTGGTCGACATATTGCAAATCGTATGGCCACCACAATTTAAGACAGTATGTTTTGTTTCGATGAACTTTGAGCAAAAATGGATAAATGTGAGGATTGAAATGAGAATAGGAAACGAATATCAGCAAAAGTGTACAGAAAGTATTCACAGAATCGAGCTTTTCGCGGGAATTTTTCACGAATACTCGAATTTTATGGAAATTTGTCTTACCTGGCGTTATGTTATACACAGGCATTCTTGTTCTTTTCTCTTTCTTTTCGATCTTGATCCAAACTTTTCTTCTTCTTTTCCTAGTCGAAAGTCACTATTTATGCTGATGATATTAGAAATCTAATTCTAAAGCTTAAATCTTAATCTAAAGCTAAAATAAATACAATCTAAGACGCTATGAATACAACTACAAGCTATAAATACAATCAAAGACGCTATAAAATCAAGAATAGTCGAATTTCACACTCGACCGACATTTCAGTTGTTGGAGTGTGATATAGATAGTGAAATGTTGTATTTCAATCGACAAGGACTATTTAGCTGAAAAACTATTCGGCTCATATCAAGTCTATGGACAGACATTTTACGTAACCAACAAAAAGCAGTGCCATTACCAAATCGACAACGAATCACCGATATTTCAAAGTTCAAAGAGCATGCATCGGAGTCTCTCCCCAGAATTTACGAGGGTATTATTCCTTCAATATTCAAGAAGACAAGTTCTTAAAGTTGTACCAAATACTGCGCACAACTCTGTAGAGCATACAGTGTCACGGGGGGTTCAGACTCACCGGGATTTAAAGGGATAGTTCAAGTTCTATCAACCCGTTTATCTATAAAGAGGTATTTTGCGAGGATATCATAATTTCACCCTGATTTTGTTATTTATCACGTTAATGTGACCGTTTAATAGAATTGAAATCAAAGATCAGTTGGACGGAAAAACGTTTCAATTAGTGACAATTAAAGAAGAAGGGTGGCGAAGATAAATAAGCATAATGAAAAAGCGCCTCATTGGAAATCTTTGCTCTGGCAACTTTGGCAACGGTTCATTTATTTCCAGTTTCATTTTGACGTTTAACCCATTACCAACTTGTATGAATCAGTGTTCAGTTACTCTCTCACCTCGAAGTTCATAAAAAACGTATTTCCTCGCAATAGTACGACAGTAGAACCGCAAAACATAATGTGGTGGAATTCCACAAAGTCAGGAGTCCTGGACGAATATAAAACCAGAAACATTGTGACCCCTAAAATTAGGGGACGATGATAAAAGGATTTTCCCATTATCATGGAAGAGTTTAAAGAGGGAACTGAACAATTATCGCCGTATGAAATTACAAATTGCACTAAATTCTGATTTCGAGTTAGTGTAGGGGCTCTTTCGTGGTGTAATTGAGTTCACACAACAGTTATACCTGGCCAAATGCCAGCAGAAAATGAGTGATTGATATCCGACTATCTGATATTTTGTTTTGGGCATGACACGGTGAGAACCGAAATAAACACGAGTCTTCAACTTCATGCTACACTGCTCTGACATGTAATGTAGGTGGAAGTGGAAGCGTCATAACTTAGTCGCACGAACTCTTGTGAATATCAGACTGGCTAATGCCTCCATCAAATCGATTTAGAATTGTCTCAAGTTTAATGATTCAAATTTTGTGTAGGTTGGGTTGTTTAAGTTATTCATGGAAATAAGGCTCCGGGCTCGGATATAAATGAAATAGAAATTAAGATCTTCACATAAGCAATCCCAAGATTTTAAACAAGGTGTAGTTGTAAACACATGCAGAAATGAAATATTCCAATCAAAACAAAAAGGGTATGAAGATTTTGACATGTGTCTCTGGGAAGAAGAAATGAAAACAGCACAATCAAGTTAAACATGGTTATGTGTCCATCATTAACTCAGAGTCAATATGATAATCAAATCTTCTCGAAAACTATACTTCATACTTCGTTAACCAAATCAATCAACAATCTTTGTAACAAAATCATCATATCAAAAAGTGAATGAACAACAACTCTAGCCGCTTGAATATCAGCTGTAAAAAATATAGAAAAAACTTGTAGGATTTCACCCTACCCTTGCTGGCGGGATTTTATCCCATTCCCTGGCAGGGATAAATTGAAAATCGCGCGCACCGACGGTAGGGTAAAATCCTACAAAGAAAAAACATGCTGCCAGATTCCATTCCATACGAATAATAAACCCTCTTAAACTCTGAAAGTTTCACACAATTCACAAACACCGCATTTAATGAACTTCGCTTCAACAACTTCATCCTTCACTATGACTTCTTCACTGCAGCATTAGCATGAAGTTGGCACAGCGCCTTCCCTGATTCGTGATAGAATGTCTTGCCGGCCAGTGGGGCTCTACACACCTGAGGGTGAAAGGGGGTGCAAGAAAAGAAATATCGGGCGAAGCGCGCGTATTTCACTGTGAAAAAGAAAACGCGCACGCGCGCGATTGAGCGCAAATACATACATTTACGATATCAATTTTGGTACGGAAATTTGTTGCCGCGCGTTCCATAAACAAACTGAAAATTGCCACCAATGGTGTTTCTGTACCATTGTATTTCTTAATTGCTACTGCTATGATGGAACGCAAATAGATGACACGCTCCATCTTCAGTATAAATACGCACACTCCATATTCCATGCTAGACACACAAAAACTGACGGTTATGTCGTGAAAAGGCACAACCCTACGTACAGGAAAACTGACAGAACTACGAAAAAGCACAACCCTACTTACATGACAGGTGAAGCAGCCGTTGTGCCAATCCTTGTCAAGTGCGCTGATCCATTTCGACGCACCCTCTATCTTCTGTCCACAGCCCGCACAATCGGGCAGGAAGTTGGTGTGACACTTGTTACAGTATGGCTTTCCTGTGACACAATAATGACATGTGACGACTGACACACAGTATCTCATATCATCATTGATGATCACATTGATGAATGAACATTGATCAGTACTCATTGATCAGTCATGAAGAGCATAGCATATTTCGTGATCTCAAGCACTAACCGTTGTCCACATTGAACCCATCAGTTAGTACTTTGTTACACTGTGCACAAGTGAAGTGTTCAGGATGGTAACTCTTGCCCAGAGCTTGGATCACAGGCTGAAATATCGGGTTTGTGATGATTATCGATAGGAATTGGCATGAATAAGAGAATTTGTTTTCACGCTCAATGATCCCAATGATAGAGTGAGACAGATTGGGAGATAAACAATAATTGTAAATGTAACAACTCAACATCTCCATTTTCTTAAATCTTGCGACATTGCTATTCCATAATATTCGAATTCGAGCATAAAGACAACAGCTATCACTGTACTTATAGATAAGGAATTGTACATTGGGCGTTATCGATTAGTGTACCCTCCAAGTGCCACATAGCTGACGTGTCTGTGTGTGTTTTCGTGTGTAACCGCTAATCTCAATCATCGTGATTGATAAAGGAGTCGGTATGAAGATAACGTCATCGTTGTGGGCTGAGATCACGCCAGGAGCATCATTAATCAAGAAAACACCACTTTGGAGGCATAAAGTGAAGTCATCGAATATCTAATGACGTCATAGGGAAACACATGGCACCAAAAATTTGGTGTTTGATTGATTACTATATCATGTTTATCGCAATGATGTCTTGGATCAATGTATACTGACACAATTTTCTCCACATTTTGGTGTCATATGACTTCAGCAGATGGCGCCCCATTCAGAATTTCCGAGGGATGTAAAGTTCATAGACATTGAATAGCTGAACAAATGGTATAGTCTTAAACAATGGCTATTCATTGATCACTGAACAAGAAAATGACGCAGATTCGATTTAACAAATGTTGTGGACGCAACCAGTTTGCCATTTCTCAACACAAATCTTACATTTCTCAACGCAACTCTACCATCTCACAAAGGCATTTTCCTATGGACAAGTATAGCACGAGTGAATAATTTCCCTGAGATTGAGAAGTTAGACAGAACAAAACCTTAAACCACGTCCTCTGTCCAAGACAGACATGTTTATCCAATATATATTGAACTCACCCCAGCCACTGTTTGACCGCAGTTGACACACTTCTCCCCGTACTTATCAAAGTAACACGTCCCACAATACAGCTCCTCCTCTACCTCCTTGAATCCCTGCAACAGAAAATTGTTATAAATAGGTATCGACCCAAAACATGTCAGTTTGAGTGAGCATTTGAGGATAGCTCTTGAATGGATCGACCGATTGACTTGAAACTTCTACCATCGGTCAAGGACCATGAGAAACTCGGACAACCAAAATTTCACGTTAATCGGATGATCGGTTCCCGAGTTAGTGGCCGCCATAACCCCTTATCGACCCAAAACATTTCAGTTTGAGTGAGCATTTGAGGATAGCTCTTAAATAGATCGACCGATTGACTTGAAACTTCTACCATCGGTCAAAGACCATGAGAAACTCGGACAAACAAAATTGGGAAAATTTCACGTCAATCGGATGATTGGTTCCCGAGTTAGTGGCCGCCATAACCCCCTTTCGACCCAAAACATGTCGGTTTGAGTGAGCATTTGAGGATAGCTCTTAAACGGATCAACCGATTGACTTGAAACTTCTCCCATCGGTCAAGGACCATTAGAAACTCGGACGACCAAAATTTCACGTCAATCGGATGATCAGTTCCCGAGTTAGTGGCCGCCATAACCCCTTAGGTAGATAGGCACGGCGAGAACGCTTTGAGGGGTACATTTGTGGTGGATATCGTTGATTATTGAGTTTTTCGGAGCCTCATCATTTATCCCCTTACTGAATTAGTCGGTGCGATTCATTGTTGGTTGTGAAACGAAAATGGCGGGTTTGAAATAGATCACCGCTATTTCGAGCGCCTGTAAATTATTCCATACTCATTGCATAATTATGTGTGTCATTATCCCAGACTCTAATGAATGTGTAGATGAGCGAGGAATTTACTAAATCAAGATGAATGAGTGGATTATATTTGGTGACACATTCCCCATCATGATTCATGATTCATGAATAGCCGCCAAATCTAACAACCCCGCAAAACGGCTGAATGAATGTAAGCAAACAGATTTAGATTTTAACACCTCTTTCAACCACCTAAATCATTTACGTGGGAAATCTCTTCCCTAATTGCATTTGCATACCACCAGCTCACCTGAGACAAGTCACCAGCACAGTTACAGCACTTGAAGTGCTCGGAATGCCAAGCTCTGCCTTGAGCGCCGACATATGCTCCTCTGAAATGGTACAAAATTATAGAAACAGGTCATTGGGATCAAAGTGTAAAGGTGTGGTCCGTGCTAACAATCGTTTGAGAAGAAATTCAGTACTATTTTTAAGAATATTCACATTCGACTTTATGGAGTCGAAATCTTGTTATTCCCCCTCGCGAAGGCTCTAGGAAGGAGCTTATTAATTTTGCGATCCTCAAAAATGTACATTTTCTACAAGACCGGTATTCCTTCATTCGAGTAGGTGTAACATATTTCAGAATCATTGCTATTGTCGGTTCATGAGCCGGTAAATTGGAACTTTAAACATTTTGGACTCAATCACAAAATCACACACAGACACAGACACCCACACAAACACACACACAGACACACACACACAGACACACACACACAGACACACACACACACAAACTCACACACAAACACAAACTCACGCACAAGCACACAGGAATACACGCAAGTACGTCATTTTGATGAATGACTAGATGTTGGTTTGTTTGTGAGTAGCAAGGTTGTTTGTGGGCTGTATGCTTGTTTGTATGTTTGTTCGACATCGCTACATATTCTTGCATTCCATAGGGTTCGTGACCCTACATTCTACATACCATTGTACCCGCTAATAATTGACATACAGATTGAATGGTACATGCCAGAAGAACCGCTCCCTTCTCTTCATGTATTGGTACATCGAATTTCAATCATGACAATGTCGAATTTCGGACATTATGTACTTTTCGTGACGGCCAGCGTAGAGAATTATAAATTCCAAAATATTTTGACAGACACGGCCCATGTAGGAGTAACCAGTAACAATAATTTGTGGTTCAAGGAAAATTCATGAAAATTACAGTCACATTATGATGATTACCATAATTATTGAGTTATTAAAATTTGATTTTCTTACGAAACACGGGAATTTTCGAACTTCTGAGAGTTTCAGTTGACAAAATTGGAACGGAATTTCGTACCTGATTTCTTGACGACAGGCTTTGCAGATCGGCAGGAGGATGGGTTTGGTTGGGAAGAGTGGTTTGCCCCCTCCAACATTCCCATTGGTACTCGGTGTCACAGGGGACTGGTCCTTAGTCACGCTCCCTTGGCTAACAGGACCTGGAGTCCTGGGTTGACTGGTACTGCTAGGTGCCATACCAGGGGAGACCGGCGTGATTCCAGAGTTGGCCGGCGTGACATTTGCGTGAGCCGGCGTGTTGGGTTTTGTGTATGGTCTGTCTGGACTGTTGAAAGTTGGAGCAGACTTGTTGTTCAACATGTTGGCAACACGGGGAGGTGTAGGGTCGTCGGAGTTGTTGTCGATGAGTGGTACCTGAGAGATGCGAGGGGTTGTTAAAATCATTATATCCGATACATTCATCGGGCAAAATGAATTGATAAGCCACTTCTCATTCCAGCATGCATTTGGTTAGTCAACATACAGAATCAATGCTTTACAACGACAAAATCTGGAGAACGAGATTTCTACCATTTTCGGTCTAACAGGCACATGCGTGGACTTGAGTCCGGAAGTTTTGTGGTTGTTTGTCGGGTTGATGGTGGTGTTGTTTGGAAGTGGTGAACCACAGGTTGACGAGTAGCGAGTCGATTTAGTGGTCGCCTGCAATTATGGTTGTCTCCAAAATATTGGGATGGACTTTGCAGTTTTGGGCAGTATTCAAACAGCGAGATGCTTCTTTAATAGTTGAGATGCTTCTTTAATAGGTGTATACATCGACAGGCAATACAAGCAGTCATAAACATGGTGTCAACCCCATCTTAACTTACAGGTGGTGTCACAGTTGGTGTCACCATTTGTTCCTCTGGGGGCGGCGGTGTGATGGATCTCACTGGGGGTCTGACTGGAACCTGCCTCATGACACCACCCTTATACAGTATACACGGTGTCATGCTTTATATATAGGTATAACATTGACACAGGCAAAATACCATGCTTTTGATCGTTCGCGTTGATCGTTCCATGCATTGTGCTTTGAATCATTTGCGTGAGAAAACGGGTACTGGATACTTACCGATTCTGCGGCACTAGGTTTCACAGCAGCAGGAGTAGGTTTATTAACCGGGGTTATAGTGGGTTTCACCCACGGCTGAACAGGTGGTTTTGCGGGGGAGGGAGTTGAGGAGGGAGCAGTGGGAGTTGGGGAGGGAGCAGTGGGAGTTGGGGATTCGGGGGAAGCTGGGAACCGGTTATAGAACGATCCCTTGTTCTTGAACTTGTTCTCGTTAAGGTCCACGGAATCAAACTTTTTCTTGATATCTGCCGGATTAAATACCATTTATTAAACTGTCCGTTTACTATCGGCTATGATAAATGAAACTTTTGCAACGACGTCAGTCGTCACAGCTCACGGTCCAAGTTGATATTATAAGGGCACAAATTTAGCGACTTCCTCCGTTCATATAGTAAACAGTTGCATGTTAAAGATCAAATAATCCATTATTCATTGGTATAACCCCATACCGGTTAGTGTAAATTCACTATTTCATATTGCGGTATTAAAAGAGGCCAACACACACAGTACATACGCATACTGACAGTACACACACACACAC
>CAMPET010000083.1:39900-148918 GCA_946803715.1 Beroe ovata | reverse complement strand
AATTCTGCTTGTTCAGATATTGGCGTCTACACAATATTCATTCACACGTATCACAAGATGAGATGATGAGTCGTGTGAAATCTTGATATGAATGAAAACAAAGAGAGGCCTGTGACGGACTGAATAATAATAGAAAAAACAAGCATCATGTTCATGATATGAACTGAGAAAACAGAACACTCCAATGAATGATTTCATCCACGCAGGACTAACTTTTTGCTGGCGGTGTGCCAGGATTGTATGCCATGCTTGCCAGACTGAAACCCCCAACATAACCAGAACTCGGGGGCACCACCCCTGACTCTGGGGGCTTAAGTGACCCCCCATTGGTAGTCTCTGCAGGCTTGCGGGTTTCCTCAGCTGCGGGTTTCTTTACCGGATCAGCAGGTTTATTCTCTGTTTCTGGTTCGCCAGCTGAAATTACCATGAATCTCAAATCCGCAGAGTGGAGATTTATATCATGATACCATGCTTTCGTTTCATTTTTTCGTTCATATATCAAAAAACGTCGACATTAACAAACTCAAACAAATGAGTCATGCTTGTCGATATCAAAACATATAATAACGCCATGATATAGGGAGCTACTCATTATGCAGCAGTTTTGATTTTCATAAAGATCATGACACACACAATGATGTTGTTTTCTCGGGGCGTGGTCAGCTGTTATGGATGATGGAGCTGCGATTGGTGATGATCTCTTTATCAATGATTTCATCACTATCATATAGTATACAATACACATATAATGTGTGATTGTCATAAGTTCATGGCAGCAGGCATTGTCGGGTTGTATGGCGGAAAGAGGGTGAAACTCAATTTTGTAGGAAATTACTTTATGCAAATGTGTTGGGAATCAGTGGTCGGAAAATTCGTCGGTACTTCACACATTCGGAGCAACATGATTCATTCAAGAAAAATCTTAATAACACTGTTTTGATTATGCATGCAAAGAAAACAGAGTGATAAGCAACGACTTGTTGTGATCTTGTTGACGACTATCAAAATATCAAAATATGTCGTAATATACTAACCCATTCGTAAAGAATTGCGATGAGCAGTCTAATATTAAACTGTAACCGGTAACGTTTCCATGCAATAACAGAAAGGAAGAATCTATAATAATGATCATGCGGGGCCCTTAATTTGATTATGCAAGAAACTAAGTTAGGAGGGAAATTTCTTTATGAATGTTACCGCAAGCGGTATTTTCCGTTAGGAATGATTCATTAATTGAGGATGCAAAAAGACAAGAATCGGCATACGATATTCTGAGATCATTTTCAATATCGCGATATGCAAGGTTTGTTATGCATTGCAATTCAATTTGGGTTGCGTTTTTCATGCATAAACTGACCCAGTTTTGCCAGCCAAGAATCCAAAGTTTCTCTTTTAGGCTCAAACAGCGCGCTGCAATGGTAAACCACAATGTTACGATAGATGCAAAAACAAAGTGGTGTTTGCGGTTAACACCACAATTACCTTTCATCTCGTCAAGCTGGGATTGCAAGAGTTTGAAAAATTTCCCCGACCTTGGGACAGCTGTCATGGTTGAGAATTCCCTACAAGAATTGGCATAGGTTAGACTTGGATAGAAATGGGGTCATCGAATTCCTGGGGAGTTGCCTGAATGAGAATGTTAATAATCTGGTCTATTCCCTGAAAGAGATAAAAGGGGTGAAATCAGTTTGAATCAACTTCAAATCAGCGAATGATAACAAGAAAACGGACAATTGACCTAAACAGAAACGGGCACGAAACAGAAACAACTCCCGACAGCAACAACACTGCAGCTGACGTGACTATATCACAGGACTGCAAACTGCCGAGGTCACGCCCTAGATCGTGGTGTTTTTAACGGTTTTTAACACACCATATCGGAGGAACGCCCTCGTTTTATGTGCTCCAATTCAAGCAGCATGAAGGTTGTATTCATATTGAAACCACGATCATATCGCAGTTTAACAACAGAATTATCATTGTTGTTTATGCGAACAAGAGTTGCTTGTCACCAGTTAAGGTCATACGGAACAGTACTGCTTGTATCAATAGACTCCTGGAGGAATTGACTCAAGTCTCCAGTTTATCGATTAAGTGCGTATCAAGTGAGCATAGAGCCTATATGCGACCCTATTAGCGAGATCCATATCTTAACTACTCAAGAGAAACCTTTCAAAGTGGTCAGGGACGCTAACTGACGTCACGGATTCACTGAACCACATAAATTCATGTGGAACGAAACAACGATAACTCCTATACAACCATCAAAGACGCAAACCGCTCCAAATATACACAAGATTACCAAAATACTGTACAATCCTTGATCCCCAGAATTTAGATGTGTTATGCACACATTATGTATGTTTGGAATTAGCTGAAGGGCTTACATGACAGTGGGGACGTTTGAGGGGAGCTGAAAGTTGGCGCTTGATATCTCAAAATAATGTCTGCTTGATACTCCCTCTTCAAGACATAGAGGTTTCGAATTATCCATCATGATAGAATCTCCCATTGGTATGAAGCATTAGCTCCGCTCCTCCACAAGCAATCGGTAACGTTCTCATACCAAAACGCGAGCGCTCGAGCATTTGTGTGACGACACTCCTATACTAGGTATAGCTCTGTCGAAAAGTCGCTTACCCTTCGGAACATGATCATGACTTCAAAACATGACCTTATTCGAGGAAAACAATATCCCGAAAGATCTGAAACGGAGGGACGAACTCTTTGTTGAATCTGTTCCTTGCGATGGACCAATCGCTTCGGCTGGTACCAGATTGTGTAAATCGTATTCAACCAATCGCGAGGCTTATACATCGTCTACTTACCCGACCAATCAGGATCGAGTATTCCATTATTCCAATGCCTACTCCCGACATAACATTCAGTTTTGTGCTCCCAATGGGAAGCATTAGCAGCGTGTCAGCCTCTTAATTTGCTGAGTACTCGCGCTTACCATTAATACTGCACGTGCGGTAGCAAGCGATTTTATTTGTTTGAACAAAAGACACGTGCCATCATCGACACACGTCACGTGATCCCCACGGTAACACGTGCCTTGGATAATGGACTCGCCACTCAAAAAAACTCGAAGCATCAGCGACTATATTCACGTCAATCGCTGATTTCGCCCATTTCTTTGCGAAACCGATCGCAGTACGCTTATTTCCGTGCCAGTCCACAGCTGTAGCCCCGATATTTTGTACGAGATGATCAATGGAGATCTGGTTTCCACATCAACATCAACCACATCAGACCTGCTCTCGTCGTGCGGAAAAGTGAAGAAATCGAAGCAGCAGTGTCCGTTCTGCTTCCGGTGGTTCAAGTACGAGAAGTGTCACCGCAGGTTAACATTTTGTAGAGTGCCGCTTCGATTTTCTTTGATGTCACTGTCGGAAGATTTCACATTTCTTTAGGCACAAATAATCATTTTAGAAAAATATCGGTTGTGGAAGATATCCTTTTCTTTGCAGTTAACACCACTTTTCGCGTACGAAAATATTTTGAGAAGCTCCATTTTTCCAGATTTTGTGATAAAAATCCTGCATTGCTGTTCTCTGCCACTGAAGAGGACGCGTTAGACTACCTCAAACTGACCCGGCCACCCTCCCCTCCGCAATCGTCTCATCTTGCCACGAGGAGGGAGGAGGATGAGGGACGTGGGGGGCAGGAAGAAGGAGGGCTGGCAAATAGCCAAATGATTGCCGCCCATCTCATGCTGGAGAGAGCACCACATCCTGTTCTGTTCGCGGATATTCTGGACGAGTTGTCTCTTGTGACGGAGAATGAACAACAGGTAAATACCATTTAGCATTTGTTGAGTCGAGATCGTATCCTATAATAGTGATGCCAGGAAATAACTTGCTCGTCTCCCCCGTATCAGGTTCAAGCTGGCGGCAGTAACAGATTCCCACCCAATCTCCCCCTCTGGTCACCACCCCTTGCTGATCAACACCCCATTTGTGATTCGACCACACCCACATTCCCTCTGGGCAGACCTATCATAACATCCAACCCTTCTCCCTTCACATCCCCTCAGTGTGATTCTACTACACCAGATCAGATACCATCAGCAAGCTACCTCGCACCATCCCTCATCTCATCTAATCATGCCCTGGCTAACTATGCCACTCTCACCCCTCCTCACCTCACCCCTTCTCGCCTCACCTCTCCTCACCTCAATTCACCCAGCCTCACCCCATCTCGAAATATCGGTTCTACATTGCCACAAGACAAGATCAGGACCTCCTCAGTCCGTCCCTGGATGGACTGCAACTATGCGTACCCCCTCGGATACCCGGCCGATCCTCAGCATTGGGACATGGCCTCCTTCCAGAGCAGTTATCTGGAGGATCTCCTTCAGAACGACCTGGTTTCTGCATTTTGAGGAGCTTGGAAGATGTTTTCGGCTGAGACAATAACAGCTGATACAAAAAGCCGGAATATGACTCGACGCAATGGACAATGGACATGTTACATGACTTGTAATCGCTTTCGTGTACATAAAAGGATAAGACAAAAGAACGGACATAATCGAAATCAATGAGAAGTTTGAGTTCTTACCCAGTTTCTTTGCTGGCTGCTATTTCTGTAACTTCACTCCCAAACTTGGATAGGTTTGATTTAGGCATGTCCAAATCTGAGAGAGATTGAAGTCACTAAAGAAGTAACTTTGGTAGTGACTCTCTTCCCGAACAAACTTGCTGCTGTCATTCAGCTGATTCTATTGTGACTCGTGTATTTCATTTTGTGATCCCCAAAAGTGAGAAAGTGTAAGCCTCGGTTTCCCACTACCCGCAGAGCAATATCTCTCACAGTAAACACTGAACAACATTCTGGTGCAAAGTATAGGAATTCTCCTTCCCGTCTTTTGTGTTGCCGCAGATATTTCAATGTAAACTGGCGTAGTACATAGTGTGATCTGTATATATAACATGGATTTGCTCCCTAAGACAAATCACCAGCCAATTACTGGTGAAGTAATGAGTAATGTGGCGCATGTATCCACAAAGCCTTAGAATGGAGGTGTATGCAATCTCACGGTGTTGGGTGATGCCTTTACTCACCATGAAATCTCACAATTAGCAAAGATAATCTCACTGTTCATTTCCTAGTAGACTTATGCTGGAGACACTATGATAAATGTTCACTCAAGCCAGAGAAAAGGTGAGTATGATGTATGTTTTTCACATACCTGCTCTATGAGACACAGGAGGGGTGGAGGGAGGGGTCAGTATTGCTCCATTTGAAGGGGAGACCCTGGTAACTGATATTTTGCGAGCAGGTTTGGACGGGGTTGTGCCCGCCTGAACTGGTGATGTAGTGGATGGAGGAGTAGGAGGGGCTGGAGGAGGAGGAGTTGTCTCAGGAGGAGGCGGTAGAGGAATATCAGTCTGCAAAAATGGTGATAAAATAGAATTAGCGATAGCACAGGGACACAATTATTTTGGTATGATCTGTGTATTCAGTATACCAGTTCCTCTTCCAGGGGAGGGGGCGGTGGCATGTCATACTGAGATGGTGGAGGAGGAGGCAGTCCTGACATGCTGTCCAGAGTCTCAGGGGGTGGGATTCCAGATAAGCTGTCCAATCGGGGGATACCACCACACAAATCGCTATACTCCTTCATGGCTTGGAGTCCTCCCTCGTGTGTCATTGTTCCCCTGATATAATATTATCATCAATAACATGCCATACAAAATACTGGGTGAGATGATGATCAGGTGACTATTATGGTTTGACCAGTTTTAATAAAATATTGACTCAATATGGCAGATATCAGCGAAAATAGTAATTTTATACAGAATATACTCAAAGCAAAGTTTCTGAAAGACTGTGAAATGCAATAAGGTTGTCTGTTCAAGGTGGTGCGAATAATTGTGGTGTTGGGTTTCTTGTGATAAAATCACGTGGTGGTTTACATCACCACATATTTTGCCACTCATATATTTGTAGTAATAGAGATGAGTTGAATGTGACTGTCAAACTGGTCAATGTTTTATAACAAAAAGAGTTGCAGTTCCAAAAAAATGTAGGGCAAAAGAATAAAAAACGAGTTATGACCTTGTTAGAACCAAATGAAGTCCATCCTTAGCAGATTTGATATGTTTCATAGCAGATGTATGATCCAGGTTATGAGTAAGTGTTGCATCAATCTGCATCAAGACATCCCCTGTTTTCAGTCCTTGCATGTGAGCTTTTCCACCTGAGGAAACCTGAAGATTGTTACCTTTAGAAATAAAAGAATGATATCATATTACTGGAATTCAGAAATATAACCATTTACACTTAATCCATGTTTTGAAACCTTACTACTTACTGAAAGAATTGTCAATGGAGCCCTATACTCTCTTCCTCCTTGCATTTTAAAACCAAATGGAACACTCCCAGGTAGGAAAATTGATAAATTCTGGCAGTTTGATAACATAGCTGCCAAAGATGTACAATGTGAATAATTTTATACAATTAAGAACTTAATTCAAACTGATACATATAGATATTTATTAGAATAAAATTGTGGAGAAACATTTCCACTCCTATCATTCATGGAAGACAGGAGAAGGGTGCCAACAAACTCACTCTATATACCAAATATGATACACAAATGTGAAAGCATGATCTGACTCACCACAATTTTAATTAACCATTCTAATGTTCCTCATTCCTGTACATGTGAACTGCTGTCATGTTTTGATCTTAATTGTTTATTTCATTTAATCTATTTTACCATTTTCCACGTCGCTCAATGCTATAGAATAGAAGAGTAGAATAGAACAAATAATGGTATTGAACCATCACATTATCACTATTATCAACTATCAGAAACTATCAAGAAACTATCAGAAACTCAGTAAAAACACCATGACCACCTATAGTCCTATGACCTAAGCAAGCTATAGCTGCTGAGGTGAATAATAGAATAGAATGGCCATATAAAAGTGCAGTTGCGCGTACCGTCGTGGCGCGGCGCGGTTTTCTTGTGCACACGTTGCGCGCCCCTGTTCTACTCAGTGAACTGAAAAGTCGTAGAAAGGAGACGCGCAGCGCGGAGTATTTGGGTCACGCAGCGCGGGAACAGGTTTTCTGCGCGTACGCTGCGTAGTGCCTGTGCAGTGCATTCGACCTTGCATTGTAAATTTTTTTTCCGTCGGCGCCGCGCAATGGTTATTTATTTTGCCAGCGGTTTAGCTTAGGCAGACAAATTGTCATAATTTGAAGATAAACCCTGGCTGCTGTCGAGAATTATGTTATGTTTTTTGGTCCGCGCGCGGCGCAAACTCGCTCTAGCTCTCAGACGTGGCTTGTATTTGCCGGATGTTATCTGTCCACTGTTTCTTGCGCGCGGCGCGCGCGCCTTCATCGAAGGCCGCGCGCAAGAAACAGTGGACAGATAACATCCGGCAAGAGATGCGAGGAAAAATCCCGTCAGCTGCACTCTGCAGCGATGGTAGGGAGTAATCATACAATGCGTGACCCATCAGATAGTTACCAAGTTTTTACAGATTGCCTGATCAGTGATCATGCACTGCATGATGCATGGGTTTTACAAAATTTTGCAAAATTTTGACTGAAGTATTGAATTTAATGATAGCTGAAATATTGTTAAGGTAGTTCCAATGCTGTAAAATATAAAGTATTTGTTTTACTAAAAAACTATTTGTTTTACTAATCAAGGAAAAAGTAATGTCCTGAAAGTACAACAGTAATGATGTCCGGTACACCAACTCTAGGGAAATTATTTAAGTGGCTTGATTCCACGAATACCTGATCCTTTCTGTGAATTGTGTATATCTAATATTTATTAAATTTCATTTCACCATTGGCTACAGGTTTTGATCATATGTTATTAGGTACAAAATTGTAAGCTTTATACCTCTTTGGCAGGATTGATGATTGATGTCTATACAAAAATCAGTTTTTAAGTCTAAATTCAGTACTATTTATGAATCAATCCTCAAGGTAAGAAAAATAATAATTAATTGAGCACAGCATGGTCCCTTTTTATAAAGTATGTATCTATCATAACAGTCTTTGATCATAAGAGAACACAAGTTTTTAACCTTTTTTTCAGGCTGAAGAACAGGAAGATGCTGTTTGGGAAGAGTTGTTCTTAATAAAAGTGAATGTCAAGGTTCTTGAGGACCTTTTTGCTGAATTATCATCAAATGAACTTGTACATCTAAAGGTTGGCTTAATTGAATTATGTTGGCACACATTTTAACTCCATGATCAATGATATACTGAAACATATCTATCAAATTTCAGGGCTCTATCAATAAACTGTTCCGAAAATGTGTGGAAGTGTTGAAAGAAGAACACAGTATAAAATCGTTGAATGTTTTGATGGTAAGTTCAACTTATTTGATTATGAAGAAGGGAGTGGAAGGAAATACAAGCTGTTCTATTCATTTGCTACTTTGTCTTTCACATTAATTCCTTTCAGACAATCAAAGTTACTCAGTTTCTAGACAGTTCTTGAGCAATAAGCTGTCTCATTGTTCCAATCCCTTTATTACTCAACTCTGTAAGCTCTGATATACCTTTGGCAAAGTTCCCCCAACAGGATTTCCCTCTTGTGCGGCTCACATGTGGTTTCTCCAAAATATCCAATGTAGTCATCACTTTTCTCTGTTCTACTCAACTTTCTATTCCCAACTGTTATCTTGACATCTTTTTCATCTGATAATCGTCTCACATGTGCTGCTCGGAAACAAATTGCAATTGGAAAAAGGAGCAGTTGAAAGGGGAAAAGAAACGGCTGGCCGTTCTTGTATTCCTGAAAGTAGTGAGGGAAATTGCACCTCAAATTTCAGACAAATCAGAGTATCAAGGATACAAAATGGTCAAGTTATGATCTATAAGCAGATTTACCCTGAGCAGAGAGCATTTTGCGAATTTCCACTCCATATCACAATTGGTTGTGATGAGTTGGAATGTTGTACTAAGCAATGCAATGAGCATGTTCAACAGCAACACACACGCCAACAAGACATATAGGAGGAGAAGGACATGGATCACGTTGGTTGAGACAGTATCGTTTTCTATTACTGTTCCCTGAGAAATATGATGGCTTGAGAACATTGAAACAATGAAGAAAATTGAAGCTATAATTTTGTAGCATTCGATACTGTGTACTGTGTAGTGCGTAATACACAATGTACATGACTGAAATCACTCACAGGAACGTCTAGGAGACCAAACGTTGACCATAAAATGTTTTTGGCAACATCACTGAACGTCTTGAAAGCCTCTGGAACTCCATTGTTCCATGTATTAGGATCTGACGGGTCCCATCCATTAATATCGATATTATTCGTTATGCAGAAAACAGCTACAGATGACCCAATGATGCAGCCCCCTAATATCATGACAAATGTCATGACATCGAAGATGAGGTGACGCAGGGCAATGAGCAGATAACCAATTGATTTCGACACCTCGAGAAACACTAGAAAACGCAGAGCGAGGAAAAACTCTGCAAATGCATACATGTACGTCGTTTCTTTGATCGTTTGGATGATGCTCTTGCTATATGTTATATCCAGCCATGATCGTAACCGATAAGCAGCCGATCCTAAGATGATTCCACAGATGATAAAATCGACATAGTTCCAGATGTTCCTCAGATAGTTGCTCACTCCCCTGTTGAAAATAGTTCGTATTTCAATGATGAGCCTCGACAGAGCACACGCCCATAACACAAACTCCTCTATGTTTGGTTTGTTATCCCACTTTGCCCTCAGACACACTACTATGAGTGTGAGGAGTAGGATGAGATAGTTGGTAACATCTGTGATAAAACACATGATTGGTGTGTACAGGAGTCGCATGTGCCGGCCGACCTTTGATTTTGGAAGAGGGATGTTGTGACATTTCTCCCAAAACAGGAAGAAAAAGCCGAGAATTGGCAGGAGGAAAGGGCTGAGCGTATACCTGACCCCGATCAAGAGCTTCTCTTTGAAGTGAGTGTAAGCAACTTCTCCATACCAGTCCTCAGAAAGAATGGTCTGGCTGAAATGATGGGCTATGAACTCTTTGTTCTCATTGACAATAGCTTTGGATATGAGTTTGTGAGAGGAATCTAGGATAGCTCGAGCCTCGTACAATCCCTGGCACTCACCCAACATTCGGCAGGTGAAGGTGTTTGTTTTCCTTATGATGGTCTCAAATTCTGCCTTGAACTCGGCTCTGATACCCCGCAATTCGTTCATGAAGCTGCAAACTTCGAATGCAATGTGAAGGGGGTCTTTACACTCGATGTAGTTTTCCTCACAGCACAGGACTAAGAGAGGAGCAACACTGAACTCCTCGTCACAATCACGGGACTTGTATTTCAGGGAGAATGCTAGTTTTACAATCGGAGCGCCCAAATTCGCCCCTGCCCTCAACAACGACTTCACCGATGCTTTATCTCGTCTGATAGCAGCCTCACTCAGCGGACAAGCACGCTCAGAGTTGACCGTGTTAGGATTTCCTCCGTACTTCAGAATTATATCCACCATATCGCTGTCCACTCGAGAAGCTTTTAGCATAGCTGATTCGCCCATTGAATCCTCCACATTTACAATGTTGTACTTCGAATAATGAATCTCCTGACAGCCTACCTTTGGGACAATCTCTACCTCGTGACCCTGCACTTTGAGAAGGTTCCTCACGGCCGAATGATCGCCAGCCTCGACAAGTTTGATCAAGAGGAGTTGCTCCGTATGAAGTTCATCAAATGAGGGGAACAGTGCTCCTCCATTTCCACTCCCCCGACTTTGAACCTGAACCACATTACCACCGCCCGTTCTTCTTCTATCACTCTTCTCACTACATGAGCTACTGCTCATATTGTACGAAAATCCGGTCAGATCAATAGCTGATAAACTTGAGTCAAAACGAATCGAATTATAAACGTACGAAGGTCTTGTTTTTCGTACAATGGTCGAGTTTATATAATAGTGACCGTGCTTGGAATACAATCTCTGATGTGTGCATGCTATCTTTGTGAAGGAAAGTGGACAATTCCTTTCTACCGCACTATTTAATCATATTCGAGTGCATAGCGTTAAAAACTTGTTATCATCCAAAAACGGTAGGTATCACAAGCGAAAGCCGGCCACTTTTGCCTTACGTAAGCGATTGGATCCAAGTATAAACTTTCGTTTTCCGCTCTCAAGGTTGAAAAACTCAGTTTCCTAAGTTGGGAGTTACAAGTACTGCAAGTACTACAAGGACTACTTTTTAAAACTAAAACTCAATTCCTATCACCATGAAAATATCTCCTCTGATCCCTTCTTCAGCCCTATCAGCCCTCTTCTTATCCTCTTCCTTCACCCCACTCCCTATCTACCTCCCCTCTTTCAGACGTTATCGAGTCTGGTGCGTTGTGTCTGGCGTCGTGATCTCGGCGATGGATTCCGTGCCGTGGACGTTCTTATCGGATTCGATGACGCGGAACAACTGATGTCGACACTAATCGAGTATCTCCATAAGATACTCGTGTCAGGACTACCTCATGAGTTGAAATACTATGCGTTACTCTTCCTAAAGATACTGACTAGTGTGTCAGATAACATATCACAAAACACCATGGTAAGTATTTAGTGCACATCATGGTAAGTTTTTAGTGCACACCATGGTTAGTATTCAGTGCACTGTGGTAACGTGAATGCAATAGACTGTGCCGAGTAAATTATTAGCACCCCTTGCTAATCACCTAATCCAGAGAATTGCCGGTATTCTTGAGACATCGCAATTTCTATATCAGCTCTCACGAACTTACGCATCTAAAAGTTTTCCTAGCCATATGCCAAGAGTTGCTCAAGAAAATTCCCGCCCAGGTCGAATATCTGATGTTACATCCGCTCTGGTTTAGTCTGACTAAAGTGATCGTCACCCCTCACCTTAGATCCACTCTCGGATCTCACTCCCTGTCCCTGCTAGCACTTCTTCTCAACTACAGGAAGAACGAAGTAAGTTCTGTTCCCCCACTACCTAGCATCTGAAAAGAAATAAGACTTTTCCTCGATTTCTCGATGAGCTAGCTCGAAAATTCCTCCAAATTCAGAGCCGTCAGTGTCATCGTTAGAGTCCGTCAAAAACGAAGTAAAAAAGTGTGGAGTCATTCACTTAAATTTTACCGATACTGACATCAGAAATTCGGAGAAAATTTTTTATCCAATTTTCATGCAAATACCATCCTTTCCGATGTATTTTTGGACGCTGAATCGATTCCTGGTCCAAATTTGGCCCTATCTCGCTGCCCTTAGGAGCTATTCGTCAGGTGACCTTGCTGATTCACTTGAAGTAAATAACTTCATCGTAGTAACATCGTCACTATAGCCACCATTCCGAATATGCCTTATGGTCACATAAGTCACCATTGTAAGCCATGGTAACCATGGTTACCATGGTTATCATGGTCTCATAAGTTACCAGCCTCATTCCAGTACAGCAACCCGTACAGTGTGAAGGTAGCGGGGTGTAACGATGACCTGGTTCTCAATGGTCTCGGTGAAATACTACTCAACTACATTGGACGATACAACAAGTAAGATAAACGACTTCATGACTCTTTCCAGCATAAGCAAGCCCGTTGTCAAATCATTCCGAAACACTGAATAGCATCAGAACTGTATTCGTGTTCATTTCAAGGATTTAAATACGAATCCTTGATCCTTTACTTTTCAGTTCGGTCTTGGCGGTCAAACAGTCATCAAACCAATCCTATTCAGAATACATATCATCATGGGTATGTCAAAATCATCCCTGTATAAATATTTCAAATATATTTCAAGACTCACGCCCCTTCTTCGAGCTTCATCCCGTCCTATGACAACTAATTCTGTCCACTGATTATGATTGCCGTCCCCGCAGATTTACTGGACATACCCTGTAACTGAGGTGGACGTTAACCTGAATCTCGACCTTTCCTTACTGCTGTGCATGTACGAGATAGTTCATGTTAACCGCAGTTTCACTACTGTTCTTACTCAGGTTAGGGCACTGATTCGTGTATTCCTTCCAGGAATGTTGGATGAGTGAGATTCATGATAAGAGAATGAATACTTTCTGTCCATTCAAGTCTTTCGCGTTTCGCATTTCCCGCTTGAGCGAATGAACGACACCTGGCCCTAAATTCATGTCTCAAACTGGCAAATCACTAAATTGCAGACTTCTTTGGAACACGCGAATTAATTTTTGCTAATCTTACGCACGACTTTTCACGCGCGTTCCAGCGCGCCCATTGTGGAATTCAGCACCACGCGCGCAAGGCTCTGCCGGGAAACTTCAATCCGCTGCAGAGATTTCAACTTTAATCATTGAGCATATGATAAAGCTTTGTGTAATATAATAAGCTTTGTGTAATCAAGGCTCCTAAATGAGTCTTTTTTCAGACCATGTCCTCGAAAGCAAACGTGGACACGGATGAATCAGGTTTTCACGCAGAGAACAATCCTGAATCAAATAATCAACGCTGATTAATGATTTCAGTAACACACAATGCCACAATAACACAACATAACAGCAGGATTAATACAACCGACAGAAGAGTGTCACAGCAACCTCATTTCCTGCTTCCTGACCTTCTCATCGCTGGTGTTTTCCAATCTAAAGGAAAACAGCCAGGCAGCACATCTGTGTTTCAACATCCTGCTGTGTGTCAGCGAGGATAGCTATGCTAACGCCTTCATGCATGATGAGAATCAAGTTTTCCCTGTATTCATTTACAAAACAGTGAGTTTCAATGTGAAGTTATCAAATACTTTAATGTATAATGGTCTTAATATCTTGATAAAAGGGCGAAATAGCCAAACATTCCACCTTGTTATAGAAACTGCACCACCGCAAAGAAGAAAAGAAGGGTCCAACAGCAATGTCTCTAGCCTACACACTCCTCGATCTTATGTCAGAATTCTTGATGACAAATCTCACTAAGAACTTCCCCTTCGAATTATACAGGTTTGCCAGATAAACAAGTGCGACCTATTCAAATCTTCCTATGTCTTAGAAAACCTGCATCTCCCCCATCATTTCAGCAAGTGTTACCGAGTCATACACCGGATACTGTGTTACCAGAAGAAATGTAGAGTCCGTTTGAACTATCCCTGGACTTCGCTGTGGAATTCTGTGATTGTTGCGGTGCGGTGGTCAAACTCTCTGGGATCTGATAGTCCGGAAATGATCAATAATTACATTCAGGTGAGAAACCCCCCTCCCCCCATGTTACACCACAATGATTAACCTTGGATCTAAAGAGTTTTTCTTAACTTTTTCGCCATTACTTGCCACGAACTCTTTGTTCAACTCTTTGCTGTGAAATCCCTATGATCCCCACAGGTGGGAAGGATTTTCAACATGTTTGTCATGTACGGTGACACATTCCTTCCCAATCCCGGGTCTTACGATCAACTGTATTACGAGATACTGCGACAACACAATGTCTTCGACTCGTTGAATGAGACAGCTTTGCAGTTTGCTAATAAAGGTATAACTCGAATAGAATAGTCATATATACCACACTGTAGCAATATATAATGGCAAGTGCTGTAATTAGCAACGTGGTTCATGAATTGCAGGCCCAGCACAGAAGACCGCGTCGAAGGAATTATTGGCTAACCTGCACAATATACGAGCCATTGTCAACCACTTCTCGCCCAAGATAGAGGCATGGTCCACCGCTAACAGAATATCGACCCCTTCCCCAGAAGAGGCGAGTTTGTGGTTTTCCTGTTGTTGTATCGCATTTTGTCAAGCGTTGCTAGACCGGCAGACCGCTGATGCAAGCCGCGCGCGCGAAACGAAATTCTCGACAGGGGCTATCACCGATCAACAATATCACATTGTTCACACGACACACTTACTCAAAAAACTGCAATCGTGAAAGCATTTGGCTCGATGCCAACACCGTCCAGGTTATACATGGTCCTGACTTTTCATTTTTGTTTCAGGTCATGGATATCGTACGGTCTAACTACGATACGCTGACTCTAAAGTTACAGGATGGGTTAGATCATTTTGAGCGGTATTCGGAGGGCCCCAGAGAGCAGCACTTCTTTACCAACCTGGTAAAATGGCCGTTTTTATTGCTTAGTTTCTTGTTAGTTGTTAGTTTGTCTGTTGTACTCAACGCGAAATTTCAGGTACGGAGGATCTGCAAGGAGAAGCAGGAGAGCACGACTGTTCAGATTGACGCGAAATCTTATCACAAGTTCGCCACATCAACTCCACTCAGTTTAGAGGTGAGTACTCGATTCGTAAGTTAACTTTTGTCACTTCAAGTGACTCTCTTATTATATCGCTTCATACATCAGGGAGACTGCAGTGACATTATTTTCAGTGAAGGAGATCCAAGCTACCGCGAATTTGAAACCTTCGCCCTTTACAGACAATGGACAATGCTCAATGGTCACCAGTAATGTGATGTTTCTTTCAGTCATTCCTCAGAACGTTTAATTGAAATGCTCCGTATCTTCTGATATCTTGCCTCGCATGGGATTGATATCTCTGTTGATGCTATTCGATCATAGCCAAGTAATTTAAAGTTAAAGATTCAAAGTTTGTGATTTGTTGAAATAATTGTTAATGATGTTATTATTATTTTTCTTGCAAAACTGTTGACAGTATCGAAGTTTCATCTCCAAACTGAATAACATCGCGTTGATCATTTTCAATAACGAGTTACTTTCTCTCCAACTTCATCTTATACTACAACTCCCACTATAGCAGTTAATACACATGGCTGACGCATGTCTACAATACAAGAACACCTGCGCAAGACTGCATGACTCCCTCTGTAACATTGTCGTAAGGAAGGAAATACCATCAGCTAAGCAGGAGGTATGGGGCTTGGTTCCCACAGTCTACATCAGAATTTGATTGACCGTTTCTGACGAATTCAATTTACTTGATGGGTATAGAGATTGTTTCACACATGACGCAGGAATTTTACCAAAATTTCAGCTGGTAGATGAGTGTATGCAATGCTTTGCTCATCTCAAGAAGTACAACTGTAAAGCACAGCACCAGTGCAAGCGTGTTCGAGACACAACTCATCAGGTTCGCAAATCTCTGACACCACTCACGAATTAGACATATCCCTGACACCACTATTAGGTTCAAGATTATGAGTCCCATCGTCGTTTTGAATCCAGGAAACTCTTATTTTCAGTTGAAGAAGAAGCTTGATAGCACCGATCTTATTCTGAAGAATCTGCAGTTTGAGGAGATATATCTCCAGAGAGAAATAAAGAAATGCTTGCAGTACAAGTTAGTAAATGTTGATTTTACTTGACACCACTTCGAGATCTTTGACACCGGTCACAACTCCATATTGACGCGGACACCACTTTTTCATCTGCATTGACACCACTCTGGCATCGAATCCGACGTCACTCGCAGCTTTTGACACCTGCTATTCAGGTCTCTCGACGAAGACCTCTCCCTGATGCCCGAGGCAGATTTTCTAGCTAGTCTCGGAGACAGACCTGCTCACACGGACACCCACAAACTCATGGTCGAGCGCTTGAACTGGGAGCTCGAGCAACGGAAAGGGTAAGTTGGGATGCAAGAACCACGGGTTGATTCCCGTGATCTTGAATCCTCGATCTTGCAGATCATAGAGATGACTAAACCATGTCTCAGCGACGCATTTAGATTCCTGTCTTCTAACAATCCACTTGTCATCCCCATTTAACTTCTCACAGGATGCAGGCAGAGTTGGAGAAGTGGGAGAAGAAGAAAGTGGACCTAGTGTCTGAGATATCCGAGCTAGATAAGTATCTTGCATCACTTCCGCCCCAACTCGAGGAACTTCTCTCCTCCACTTCCCAGGTTCCGAGGGCGCATTATTCACTATTCATCAATTTCATCATTATTCATCATTTCAACTTTCATGATTTATCATAATGAGGTCATCACGTAGACTCTGAACCTTGGAATCTAAAATATCCTTTGTGTTAACTATCATGACAGGTGCAAGAATTCCTGGGAATGAAGTTGGTCCATCACAAGACACAATCCGAAATGGCGTCCTGGCTTCCCCCTCAACTGTACAATATCTTCTGTCAGGTAAGTTGAAAAAGAGGAGAATTCGTTGCCTCAAGACTTGATTCTATCTATCAAGTTCATTCCTCATTAAATTTGAATAACTAAACATGTTTTTAAGGTAACGGGCTACAGTGACTTTGCAAAGATTGGAGCAACGGTCACGGTGAATGGAGATCTTGAGAGAGCCAAGAACATGACTCCGGATGTGAGCAGGTACGACACCAATTAGGGGTAATTAAACTAATTAGATCAAGAAATAGATCAAAAACAAGTTGTTGTTACAATAAAAAGGAATGGTGGATCATGAAAGAGCATCAACTGAGCCAATGTTTGATTCATCTTCCATCAGGGCCTTCAGCCTTGATCTCAAATGTTCATTCTCCTTCTTCAGCGCGTCATTTTCCCTCTCCAACCACTCAATTTTTCTATTCTTGGCCGAATTCATGTAGTGAAAAGTCCCATTTATAATGGCAGCCACCCTCCAAAGCCTTCCTATGATCAGAAACTCCACCCCCGGAATTTCAAACGCTGGAGTGAGATTCAATACATCCAGGACAAGGGCACAAACAATAACCACAGCATCGAAAATCTCAAGCGGTTTTCTGAAGAATCGGTTTTTGTAGATGATCATCTTGGCGACAACTTCCACCAGAAAAACACTAAGAATGATGATGCTAGCGACGTGCAATCCGAACTTAAATTGATCCTTTTCATTATCACCTTCCCCTAGCACTCTATCGGGAACTGCTAGAATGATAGTGATTGTGGACATGTCCAGGATTGTCAAGATGAGCACGAAAATGTTGAATATCCAGCTTTCCAGGAATTTCTCCACTTTGGTCCATCTGTTACACTGAGTTAGGGTGGTAGGAGAAGAACAGAGCGTGGTTTCAGAGGGCGTGGTGCTTTCACGACTTGGTTCCGTGTGATCAGAGTCCATGTTGTTACTGTCCTATGGTGCTGCGAAGTGTCCACACCCTGAGAAAGCTGTTGTCTGATGATGCTACAGTGTGTATGCTTTCAGAATGATGGACATCGCGAGATTTATAGGACGTTAAAACAAAAGCAACACCTGTGATCATTTCAATCGTACACTTCAATTTTACTTTTGCTCCTTCATAAAGCAGGCCGGATCAATATGTTAATGTGACCGCTGAAATTACTCTCAGCGACGATGATGAAGTTGTTGAAGTTGATGTGAAGCACTCCAAAAGGAGGAGCGCCGCGCATGATCTCGGCAAGAAGAAGCTGTTCAAAGCCCATCCTCTTACTGTCGAGGTTAGCCTTGGAAATCACAGAGTGATTAGGAAGTATGAAATCATGTTATTCAGAAAACACTAATTCGCTTCCGGTACATCTTACATTATTCATTGCACTCTATAATCACTTTGCAGTCTACACCACACTCGTCTTAAGTATCAAGGTATGACGCTTAATCCAAGTTCATTGCCGTATAAGGCATAATTGCTCATTGCGGTGATGATACGCTCTACACAACAGTCATTATACCTACGTCCGGTATTGCTGTCATTTTCAGTTCACAGCCCCTGTTTTTTGTTGAATATCCATGTACGGTTGCCTATCGATGATTGATCATGCGCTTTGCATCAGAGGTGTCTGTCTATAATAGTGTTCTAATGTACATTGTACATCCGAATACTAGACATTGTACATTGTACATGATATTAGCTTTGTAATTGTACAATGTTCATGATATTTGTTTTGTAATCTATATACTATTTCTTTATCAAATCCAGTCACGTGGCTTACAATTGATTGCGCACGTGACTTGTGTACTATTTGCTGATGTGTACATGCTGTAAACCGTAATTGATTGTAACTGAGCCGTATTATCGTAGTCACTTGTATTCACTTGTATTCATTTGTATTCTTGTTACGTTTCTGAATATTCCACCCATGTATTTTGCAGTTCCAAACTTATTAAATTCCAATTTCCGTGTTACTTCTTTCACCATAGCTTATCTTCTTTCACCATTGCTTATCGACTTCATACTTCATTTTCCGACGCCAGAGTTCGATTTATCCCAGAACTAGCGTTCACCACAATCCCTGGCTCAGTCGAAACAGGTGTTCTGTTACACTCCCCTGTATGTAGCACTAAAAATAGCTTCCATACATCATTCATATACCAGCAGTAATTAAGCGTGCCTAATTGAGTTCCATGGACACAGAGTTATAGTTGTATGTAACAAAGCTCTAGACTCCAGAGCTCTGAGTTATATGTAACCATTGGTTACATTGTAACCAAGCTCCATAGTCCGTATATACACAGTTATAGTGGTTTAGTTATACCTACGTTGGAGTTATAGGTGCATAGCGAAATCACTATAATTAAAGGTTACTGTGATGGTTACTGTGATGGTATCTGATATCCAAGACATGATTTTATTTCATCTTGATTTCATTTTGTTTTTCTTTCCGTTGTTGTTTTTGTTCCTGTTTCGAATGCATCGGGTCTAGACATGGGAACCAGTCGTGTTCCGACAAGCGTGATTGGATATTGTCCAGCTGAAATGTGACGCATCATTGGCTAATGACTGTTGATTTTGCTAATTGGTCCCAATCAATCTCATGATTGGATAAGCTGTCAATCAGCGATGATATTTGATCTCACACTTGTTCTTCGTGTATAAATACACCAGTGTTATCGGTCATGTCACTGCCTGTTATCGCACATTGATAACACCAGGACACACACACCGGTTCTCATTATACCGCCGCCACCTTACTTAAGCTCTCCCTCTAGCCTCTACCTTACATGAAACTTTGGAGATAGCCTGTAATTATTGCTCCCTGTTTAACTGTCAAACGTTGTTTGGTACCGACATAGCAGTTACAGTTGTAGGATATTTTGTTTGGTGTACAAGGTACATGAGCCAATGTACAACAAGTTACCGAGTTAGTTCATTATCAATTCCAAACTTTTTGTACAGTGTAGAATGTACAATTGTCTAAAGGTTCAGGGGGCTCCAAAACTAATCGTTCTGAAGAACCGATGTAATGCAACGTGTACAGTATACACTGTGTACAGTATACACTGTGTACAGTATACACTGTGTACAGTATACACTGTTCATGACAATTTAGAGTGTTGACATCTGCAGCATAATAGTTGATGTTTTATTGATGAAGTATAGTTGTTTTGCTGTTGCTTTACTTCACACTTTGCCTCACTTCGTATCCCCTGTTTATCTCACAAATATAGGGTTTGTCCATGCTTGTAGCTGTATGTTATGCATGTCACACGCATGATGCTTGAAGTTGATGGACCGTTGTCCTGTTCAGTTGTAGTGTTCAGACAGTTTTGCAATTGTATATTGTGTTTCCTAAGCAGTTACACTGGCACCAGCGTTTCTGACTGTAATATGCCGGAGCAGTTATTGTAGTTTATTATACTGCTGATTTGCTCTCCAAGACATCCCCTAATCTGAGTTGTGTTATCTGAGTAATTTTAAACAGTGGTGTCATGCTACTAACCATTTTCTATGTTCCATTTTGTGACTTCCTAGCCTAGTCATTTTTTCGTTTATCGAGTGATAGACTTTTGCCTCATCAGAAGCCACAATGCTGCGTAAATTGGAGTGCTGATTGATGTTCCTAATTAGGGTTTTTCCTATTTGATGTTTGTTTTCCCCATCTATTAAGTAAGGGTGTGGCATCGTTTGCGGTATAAATGCAGGCACGCCATCCCTTTGTATTTGATCTGCCGCAAATTAATTCGATCGCAATGTTTTGCTGTGCTACTTCTTCGTATAGGTAATTATAATTCAATTAAGTGATAAGAGCTTTCATGCCCCTCTTTCAATTTGGTGACAGGCTCTTCTTTTCGTCTGCCATGGAAACATTATAGAAACTTACTGTGAAACTTTACACTTCACACTTCATATCACACCCGTATGTTGGTTTTAGGAGACAATTACGAGGATGTTTGTTTTACGGTACCTACCTGGGAAGTTATTCTGGGATGTTATTTTTTGATCGGTCTCTCTCGTGCCGGCATCGCTGAAATTTGATCCATGATTACACTTCCGATCGATTTATTTTGATTATACTCCTCACTATAATACAGTGGTGCATTGTGATGTTTGGGCTTTGGAGTTTGCCTAGTCAAAACAGTCCTCTAGTCAAAACAAGAATTTTACTTCTTTTAGTTATTCCTGCCTCAAAATAACGATTATATTCTTGTTTGAAGGATGACAACTCCGGGTCCGAAGATGAACGACCCCGCACCCCTCATCACAGAACTCTACCTCGACACAGAAATCATCCACTCCATGGTTATGAAGGATGTCAACATGTTCCGAACTCACTCCCCCTCCGCTCCCCCCGCGCTCACACTGCTTGACCGAGTGGATGTTTGTCTCAAAATGATGGATGCATCAGGATTCAGTGAGGGGTTGAGGACGATGCGAAGAGTACGGTACAAACTGGTGGATTTCAACACCGGTCTGGATGATCTACTGGGAGACTCACAGAGAGAAGATGAAGGAACTGTCTTATCTTTGGAAGATTGGTTGGACTCAACTACGTTCCCGTGTTATGAGTTTGAGTGCTCCACCACTGCTAGGAGGGATGGCAGGAGGACGAATGGCGAGACCTCGCTTTCCAAAAGAGATCTTGATGTTCTGAAGGGTCTTGTGTTTGATGATATCAGTGAATTTCGCCAGGAAGGACCCTTACAACGTGGGATTTGTGGGCTCTGGCGGTTTGTGGAATGTATCGAAGCGTGTAGACGGTATTTGCGGCAGAGTGACGTCGACAAACAAATTCTGGACACTGTCACTCAGGATGTGATCAGTTTGGCGATGTGTAAGCACGAGTATGAAGTTATGGCCCTGTGGGAATCAATCGATTTCAAGGCGTGGGAACAGAGTATTTCCTCATCTCGGTTGCAGCTTGAAACCCCGCAAAATGGCGGTTCTCGGAAAGTATTCTTCGAAACTGAGATCCTCAGTTCCAAGCTCCAGCAGGAGGTGTGTCAGAGGAATGCTGTCAGATCTTTCACCAAGAAGAAGAGACAGGCGTTGGAATCGCTTAAACCGCCCCCCGCTAAGCGAGCGAAAGTTGATCCTCCATGCAAGCGAATAGTGAAAATCCGGAAATCGAATGAGCCACCTACCGGTCCTCCCCTGGAGTACGAACCGCTGACACCCAGCCCTACCAAACCTGTCGTCTCCTCTCCCCCCGTCACCCCTCCGCCTCAAGGAACTCTCACTCCCAGACCCTCTCCCGGTGATACACCCTGTATCAAACCATCACCTGGTGACACTTCAACACCCTGTATCAAACCATCACCTGGCGACACTTCAACACCCTGCAACAAACCATCACCTGGTGACACTTCAACACCCTGTATCAAACCATCACCGAGTAAGCGGAAGAAGAAGAAGGGCAAAAAATCTCCAGCTCGCAAACCAAGTGAGACTACATCACCGTGTATCAAACCCTCGCCGAATGACAGGACGAAAAAACGCGGGCTGATACCAAGATTCTCTGATATTCCAGGTTCTCCCTTTTTCCCTGAATTCCCCACCCTAAGCTCTCCTTCGGATTCATCCTTCGACTCCACACTTGCCTCCTTTCTTGCTTCCCGAGAACACTCTTCTGGGAAGAAGCGATCCCGAGAGCACAAACCTCAACGCGAACCTCACCGCAAATGTCACAAGCCACGGAAAGTCATTCTTTTCGAAAGTTTTGATGTTGTTTCCCCCTTCGATATGACTGAATATGCCGGTAAATTCAAGAGAGACATCGAGGCGCACAATCAGAAACCCAACCCACTCCACCGCACGGTCGATTATCAGATTGAATCCGATATGATCGTACTGAGGCTTCCCCACGGTTTAACCAAGGACTTCCAAGACTTCGTTTTGGATCTGTTGCCGTGTATCATCGATACACAGCCGGGGACAATCAACTATAAGTCCATGTTCTGTGAATTTGATGCGCGTCTCAAACCCGCGATATCGGAACTACATCACCGGGTAGAACTTTACATCGAGGATATGTCACGCCAACCTCCTCTCTCCGACCTCAAGGGACGTACCGTCATCAAAAGCCGTCTCTTCAGCTACATAGTGTGCAAAACCTCCCGACTGAGACTGTTTATTACACAGATGATCAATCGTCTCAGTTCTCCGCAAGCGGTTGCGATTAAAACTGTCAAAGCTGATTTGGATAAGTTTTTCAAGATACTGCTCTATGCGTGTTGTTGTGATAGACTGGTGGCAAAGTGTGCCGGGTACAATGGAAGGGTGACCGAGCACGCAGACAGCATGATTTCAGCTTTCTGATAAAAACGTTATTTCGAGGACTTTTCGCGCTTGGAAACGCCGAATTTATCGCACTAACCTTTGTTTGTATTTCGTTTTTTAATTGTTTCTATGTTCACTTAACTTATACTCTTATACTTATCACTTACTGCATCTAAGCCCCGTTTTACTTCTCAAGAGTCCCGGCTATCAACTGTACAGTCTTTAATTCCAAATGTAACGCCGTATCATCGACCATTACACTCCATCACACCTGCCATACAGCTCTTTAGTCTTTACACACTGGCATTTGCACACTTGCATCACACCTTTTCACACCTTCTTCACACCCGTGTCACTCCCTCAGGTTGTGGTTCCCTGTGATGACGGAGTCCACGCCAAGGTTCTCTTCACATATCTTGTCAAGTGTCGGGTCGTCACTGTCGGGATTTCTCTCATGATCACTACTGCCAGCCCCTGGCGTGATAAGTTCTCTGTCGGAACGTGAGTTACTGACAGTCTTTTATACATGAGATTGTCATAGGATAACAAATTTTTCTCTTGAGTCTTGACTCCACTCTGGGTACCCATTCTCTTCACATTAATCTCTACTGACACCACTTTCTGGTCTCCACTTTGCTAACCCCACTCGAAATCCAGGGATTACATGTCGAGCAAGGAGTTGCTCTGTGCCCTCTGGACTGATGATCACGGGGACGAATGTCCAAACCCGGAAATGCCAGGCCTCCTTGACAAGTTCGGTCTCCCCGCAAAGTCTAAAATTCCAAACTCACTAGGTATGTAACACTTAACAGGGTATATTGGGATGAGAATATTGTTTGTCGTTGTGTTGTCGCGACAGAAGTTTTCGAAAACCTATTATTCGATTTCGAGAGCACTTCTCTCCGTTACTGCGCGGCAGTTACTTTTCCCAAAATCTCATGCACCGCCCAGGTCGACCATTCAAGTGGGCCCAGCGTCTAGCTGGAATCACCAGCTGGTCCCAGGGCAGTCAGCTTGATCTAGCTACCAGTAGGGAGACAGTACCACCCTTCCTTAACGCTATCAAACGGAGATGTTTAGCCAGACTCGCTCTCAAGTACCAGCTCAGGTATCACCCAATCAGACTCATGATTACCCAATCAGGCATTTAATGAGGGTCTGGTATAATTCCCGGCTACTTGCTACCGGAACCATATCTCCGTAATGTCATCATAGCAATCATTCGAACTTGCATAATTTGAAATTGAAATCAGTCGAATTTGAAACTCTCGTGCCCAGGAACCTGAACACTAATAACACGGTCAAGGAAGGAGCCATTGCTCAGCCCACCCTTCTTACTGAGCTCAGCTCATGGAAAGAGATAACCTTTGAGAAGTTCACTGAAACGTATCCCAAGAAAATAGCTAACCATGTGTCGGATAAGGACACGTTCTATGAGGTTGTTATCCAATCCATTCTATATTCAGGGCTTTTTCTAATTCGGTGGCTTCTTAAATCTTTAGAACGTACCGAAATTAAAGGAATCTCACCTCATTTTCACTTCTCAGATCGTGGTAAAACGAGGAAGGACCTCGTGCAAGGGTCTCGTTGTTCTCTCCCTTGATTACCCCGTGTCTCCACCGTTCACCACCATAGAAATCACATCCCCGTCGGGCAAAGTGGACGCTCTGTCAGATAACAACGTGCGAGCAATAGAAGAGGAGCTGAACGTTCACGTGGACGAATTGTACGATCAAAACGTGGAGTACGTGTTGACAAAGATAGTCTCCAAGTTGTGCATGTGTGTTGATGTGTACGTGGAGGGTATGGGATTGGAGCCACAGATCAAGTTCTTCATCAGTAAATTTAAGGGACCGTATAACATTCTGCCGTATGTTTTCAACAGCGAGAAACAGTACTTCCAACACAGGAAATAGAAAAATAATCGTAATCGTATTGGTTAGCTGTGTTATCAGTAATATACAGGGATCCGTATAACCAATCACTATATAAACTGCTACAAGTACATTACTACAAATATAGGTCAGCATACGACGAGCATTGCCGTATTGGCGGATTTCTTGCCTGGCGATGCCAGGTCAGTGGGTCCAGCTGACGCGAGCCGCGAAGCGGCGCGGGCGTGTGCCTAGCGGCCTAGCCTGGGGCCAGCAATGAAATTCTCGACAGGGGCCACCGGGCCATAATCGATAATCATGACGCGGACGCTGACAAGCGGATTTCGTATGCATATTGCTTAATGCTTATCCCAATTTTATCTGTTGACTGAGATCGAGAGTGAGTGTTTACTGTTTAGTATCTACTTTTAAGCTTTATTGAATTGCATTGCTTCCGTACTTCCGTAGAAACAAAGTCTCTAGTCTCTAAACTCCCTTTTACATGCTGTGCGCGGCTCAGGCATTTTTGCGCGCGGCGGTGCGCACAATTGCTGCTTAATTCGGCAGTTGCGCGGCGCTACCACAATAAGCCGCGTGCACGCTATTTATGCTGAATCGAGTAATTTCTATGATCTCTTAACTTTGACTTTGAGCCGCGCGGCAAGCTAGTTATGAAATATTAATTGTCGGGCGGTGCCAGACCGCTGATGCAAGCCGCGAGAATAAGTTTGTCTGAGAATAAGTTTGTCTGAGAATAAGTTTGCGCCGCGCGCGCGAAACGAAATTCTCGACAGGGTCTATCATCGATCGACAAAATATTAATTACGACATATTTTTAAAAAGTGATTTTCTTAATTTTTTTGACAAAGAAATAGTGAGGAAAATATAGATAATGAATTTGAAAATAATGGTGATTAAATTCTTAAGCCTTGAGGCAAAAACATTCCAAGGAAAAGTTATCCTGTAAAGCATTCCTTTGTTTGAATCTTGCATTAAAATTGAATCATGTTCTTGGACTTGATTTTTTGAAATTGAGTGGCTGCTTCTTTTTACAAAATGCTGAGAATTAAATTTGCCCCTCAGGAGATGTAAGATGAATCAGCTTCAATCCTCTAGAATAGACTTCAATACAAAATGTGATAATAGCTCGAGACTTCATATAGTTGTTATACCAGTTGGACATATTGATGAAGACTTCTTGACTAAAGTTCCAACTGAGCTTGGGAAAGTGCCTTTGCCTAATCAAAGCCAATTAAATGCTAGATTTGTTCTTCAATCCCAACCTCTTTTATCTGACTGGAGTGATGTTCAGTATTACAGACGTCCAATTGGCTTACTTTGTGTTTCTCATGCGGACAGTGGTTCAAATATTTCTGCTATTTTGCCCCAATATGAAAAAATCAAGCGTCGTATGGAAACTTCTGTTATAGACTCAAGATGCATTGTTTTTTCTCAAGAACCTGTTACTTTGCCACCAGACCTCATACGCCCTGACATAATGGTGATTCAGTATGCTGAGAATGTTGAATCCATCCATTGTGAAGCATTGACTGCTCTAATTGGAGAATTTACCCAGGCTTTATTTTCAGTGATAGTACGTAATTCTATTGAGATGGCTGGTGAAAAATATACTCCCCAGTTGTTGTATAGTCCATTTGAAAGGAGTAAGTCTGGTTTAGATGATGGAAAGATGGGACGCAAGAGAGTGCAAGCTCGGCATAAAAAGCATCTAGGGGATCTCTACTTAATTATTGGGAAACCAGAAAAAGCTATTGATGCTTATGATGAGAGTATAAAGAGCTTATTATCCTTGGGTGACAGTTTATGGGTTGGAGTTGCCCTGGAAGGTCAAGCTTGTGCTATATTCAGGTTAATGCAGCTTGAGGAGGCAGAGTCAATAAGTTTAGCAAAGAATGACAAATTGAGATCATCTCAAGAATCTTTGAATAGCATATCATCTGAGCCTGAAATGAGGAGTGCAGAGAATTTAATCAGACTTTTCCGTGGGTCTATTGGTCATATGGAAAAAATAAGGGAGGCTTCTCTTATAATGCTTGAATGCACTCTTAAGTTCATAAGACTCACAATTGACCTTGATCATAAAAGGGAAGCTTGTGCTATTCTTAACTCCGAAATATTCTATTGCTATGAAGACTTGAATGCTGTTGAAAAGCTCCAGTTCTTCTGTACTATTGCTATACTCTATGAGCAGATGGGTATGCATAGAAAGTATAGTTACTATCTGAGGAGAGCTGCATTGGAGTCCATTCATGAAAAAATGCTGTCTCGAGCTTACACCATTTCATCGTCGCTCCTCTGCAATGTTATTGAAATGTATGGTGTTGTTCCTGGGAGGAAAAGTGTTTTTGGCTGGCCCCAACTCCAGAAATTGGTGCTTGATGACTTGATTTCAACCAGTGACAAACTAGCTAATAGCGACATTGTTGTAAAATATGGAATGTGTTTACTGCAGAGTTTCTATCATCATCTGGATTATGATGATCAACTTCGTATCCTGAATCTTATCTCAAAGAATAATACCAGAATGGGTGATCATGTCATTGAAGTTCCCAACGTTCCAATCTGCAAACATGTCGACATAAAGCCACTTGGAAAGTCGCTTCATCCTCAAGTTGCTAAACAAACCAGTAGTATATTCATATTCAACCCAAACAATGATAAAAACACAAATCAAGCTGTAACGTGGGTTTGTGATGAGTTTGGGGAAGTATCTGTAAAGCTTGAAAACCCCCTTCTTCATGTAATCCAATTATTGGATGTACGGTGCATTGTGACCGGCGAGGAAGCAGAATGTTTCCCGAGTATGATTGCTATTCCACCTAGGCAAACTGCTGAAGTTGTCTTGGCTGTAAAACCTATGAAACCAGGGAAATTGACTCTTACTGGAATCAAGTTCCAACTTTTTGGAGTCCCTTCAGTTTTCACGATTAGTTCTGCTAGGATGATATCAGTAATCAAACCTATGCCCCTGCTTATTTTAAAGTCTGTCATCCCTCCAACTCTGAGTCTGTACGAAGGAGAGGTAAAGTCGTTGAGTTGCAAACTAAGCAACAACAGCCGATTTCCTATCAAGCATCTGAATGTGATGAATAGCTGCTCCAGAGATAGGATATTTGAATACTCTGACATTCCGTTGCCCATAATGCCAGATGCTGTTGTTGACTTTAGGATTGATGTCTCAACTTTCATTGAGCATGAGAGGCGGGAAGTGTGTTTGAAGAGGAATCAATCTGTCAGGAAAAGAAGGGGAACCATCTATGAAAACTCATCAGAGGAAACGAGCGATGGGGACGATCAAGTGATAAGTTGCAGAAAGTCGAGCAAAGCCGACAACATGTTTGTGGAGGAACAATTCTCGGTTTGTTTGCAGTATTACGACGAGGAGAAGGAGTTCTTCAGAAATTCAGTGATAGAGTTTTCAACACAGATAAACCTACTCTTCAATCTTGTGAACTATGCAATTGTTCCGCACCCAAGTGATAGTAACAAATGCCAATGGCACCTGAATATCAGCTCACTCTGTCCACAGCGATTGCAGTTGAACATTGCTGGGGATACAAAGTTTCTAGATCCAGGCTATGGTTTGAAATCCGTTGTGGATATTGATAGAGAGCCTAGCATTATTGATGGTATCTATAAATGTCACTGTAGAGTGAAGCACTCTGACCTAATAAACCCTCATTGTAGGAAAATCTCTTGGTCTGTTGGCAAGAGAAGGGGTTCTGTTAATGTGATAGAATCAGCGCCACAGACTACTGATTTATTAAGTGCTTTTAAAGAGGAGGTCATTCTTTCTTGTACGGTTCAAAACTTCAAACAGAGAGATGAGAATAATTTCCAAATTGTGGTAGGAACACCTGTTACCATCACCGCTATAATGACCAACGATTCAAACCAGATGATTGAATCAGTCCTACTCTATGTCAGACCATATGAAGATGGAGCGATCCAGGCAAGGAAGTTAGCTGAAATTCCATTCATCGGTACTAGAGACTTTACATCTGATATTTTGGACGCTGGCGCATCGGTTACACATAGTTTAAGCATGTTACCCATGGTTTGCGGCAATTTCATTGTAGAGATTGGAGCTTGTTTGATTCCTGAAGTAAGCGAAGATCAACACTGCATCCTGCCCCTCTATGATAGCTCAAGCGACATTGGTGGAACGGAAGCTCCATTCTTGGAAAAGGAAATCCTGATGCAGCACCTCAATGACGGATTGTCGCCTCCCAAGAACGTTAAAAACTGGAAAATGAGGCCTCCTCTCTTCTTTGAAGTATGTAAAGGATGATTTGTGTTGTTTGTTGTTAAACGTCCTTGATTTAATCGTGTAACTTGACACTTGAAACTTAGGAAGGATGATTCCGCTATAATTAAACGAAGTGATGTTGATTCTTCAGTTAATTGACTTCTGATACCAGATTATCATCTTTTATTAAATTGATTTTCGAACACTTTCTAAAGCTTATGGTATGTTAATGTAATTTATTGTTTGATCAATTTGTTAAGTGATAACGGAAATATAAGTTGTTATATTGTTTACTCGATAGATTTGATTCTGAATATCCACTGTGATGAGTGTATCTTTGCCTCCATCATCATCTCTCGCAAATGTTCAAGGTGGGTTATACAGGGATCAGTAGCAATGGATGAAACTGATGATATCTTAACCAATGGTCACGCTGGTATGCTCCATGATGAAAGGAGACACTCCGCTTACAGATCTGCTATTAGAACTGCTGTGCTGCTGGTACATACTAGAGGGGACGCCGTCACATTATTGGACATTGGTTATGGAACTGGGTTATTGACAATGTTTGCTATGGAAGCTGGAGCTGACACAGTAGTTGCGTGTGAGAGTAACGAAACGATGGCGGAGATCGGGCAACAAGTCGTCTCCGCAAATCAGTCTAAGTTCAAGGAGGAGAGTCGTGTAAAGTTCGAGAATGTAGCGTCAACTATGTTGGAAAAAGTGAATGAGTCGTACAGGAACTGCTTCAACATCATTGTAAGTGAGGTTTATGACAGTGAACTTGTTGGGGAGGGTTGTCTGGAGACATACAGACATGCTTTAAACAACCTCGCGACCAGCGATTGCATTTTCATCCCATCACAAGCTACCCTATTCGTCCAATCAGTTCATTCTCCTAGCTTATCATCGTACTCGTATCTCAATGAGGCGGGTGCAGAGCATCGGAAAATTCATCCTCGAATATGCACACCCTGGGAAGTGAACATCAATAAAATCAGTGACTTAGATCTTGGTGAAATCGTGGAAGTCCACCGTCTAGATTTCAATAAACGTTCAATAGACGATTGGACAGTCATGAAATCAGTCACTGTCGCACATAAGGACAGGGAAATTCATGGGATCGTCCTATGGTGGTCAAGTCAAATAGATAGAGATAATATCCTAACCACCGCTCCGATTGCGAATCCACAGTATCAGGGATTCAGGGATCACTGGATGCCACTTTTCTACTCTCTCTGGCCACAGCAAAATCACTGCTCAATTGAGGTGGAGGTGGGAGATTTGGAGATAGCAGTTAGACATTCGACAGACGAAACCTTTGTCTGTCAGAGTGTCGAATCCTGTCCGATTGAGCTGTCACTTCACAGATACATTGGTATGACGAATTGTTCTCAACTCCGTAATGCTTACTCGGGCAGTGTTCTTGATGCTATGACACACAAGGGAAGTGTTGACAAGTTCGTTTTTACAGGTTCAAGATCAGTAAAATATCTGATTCCAGATTCTTTTTTGCGCAGTAAATTCCAAAACTGTGATTTCACGTCAATAGATTCTGCCAAAAACTCCATAGTCATCGATAGCTGCATCCAGCCAGAATGCTTAACAGCTGTGTCTCACTACTACAGAAGACGTCTCTTAGAAAAGACAGTTCATCCTTCGAGCATCCTTATACCCAGTAAAGCGATCCTCATGCTCACATTAGTCGATAGCGCACAATTATACAACAAGTCCGTTGTCCCCAACACGATTGATGGGTTTGATCTCTCGGTATACGGTGGCAAATTGAGGAATTGTTTGCAATCTTGTCACGGTGAGGATATGTTTGATCCAGTTCACCTCTGGGAGTATGATTATGCTTCACTTACCAAACCTTGTGAAGTCCTGAGCTTGGATGGTCCAAACAGAACCGTGAAACAAGTTCTTAAAATCGATCGGAGTGGTAGTGTTACTGATCTAATTTTGTCGCTAGGATATACTTTCGGTGATATAACATTGCAGTTTGATGACTCTGATTATTTTAGCAAAGTTGACTGTTTTACGGTAGTTGATTGTGTAAGTGTTGAAAAAGGTGATGAAATCGTGGTTAGTTTCTCGGTGTTGGACGGGCAAATCGATAAAATTCATTTGCAAAAGTTGTGACTGCTCCCTTTGTTTAACTTGACGTTAGATTGAAATTTCATTATAATGAAAACTCTCCGTTGACTGTTGAGTCGAAGTAGCACTTTTAATCAACGAATGAAAAAACCTCCAACCGATTTGTCTTGCGTTCCACAGAAAGATGTAATACACATATCGCAGGGTATGGTTTGAACGAAAGAATGTGACATGTCGTGAAGTATGGATAGAAGCTGTCCGAAGCGGAAGAAAACGAAAAAGATTCAGAGGTTTCCGTCTGAAGTCCCATCTATGATAATTCCCCCTCCACCTCCCCTATTGAAGTGTTATTAAGAGATATTTTCAACTTGCAATTTCAGTGATGGGGACGCTAACAAATTCCACAATGGACAAGATTGCGATGCTGTCGGGAAGGTGAGTGAAATGTCCAATTTTCACCCACGTTACATCATTGATAATTTGTCTTCCAGTATGTCCAGTACTCCAAACTTAACGTGGGGCGAAACTATATCGTGTTTCGTACTATACTTGAAATTTCTCCCCTCTCAGTTGGTAAATATGCCGAAGATACCAGATGATTGGGATCCAGGACTGGTTCTAAACTTGTACTACACTGGATTCACTGTGTCCATACCACCCAACACTAAACTCCCAACCACTATCATATCTTACGAAGAATCAGATTTCATCAGGTATTCTGGTTTCAGGAGGTTTTTATGATGACTTCACGACCATTTCCCGGAGAAACCCGATTGATTAAGCGGAAATATCATCACTCAATCACTCAATCTGTTGTCTGAAATTATTGAGTAACTCTCTGCAGGAGTATAGAGCTTGGCCTGATTCCCGATCAACTGGTTCCACTCTTGGGTGATGTTAACATGTTAACAGAAAACAAACTCGTGGTGACAGTCACTGATTACAGAGGGTTTCCCAGACCTGGCTCAACTGAACCATACATCCTGGATTTCCCCATAACAACACGACATGTGCTCCACAGGACAACACAGGTTTGAAACTCTCACTTTGTCGATGATACGTAGCCGATGATGAGTTTCCTGAAGTTTGTCTCGAAGTAAAGAGCCCACTCGTTTTTTACCCCGACCTCTCTTGATCAAACTTCTTTCCTCCGACCCCCTCAATCCCTCTTCTACTCTCAGAGTATGATACTCGAACTGTACGATACGTTAGGGGAGAAAATCTCTCTCGACCAGCTTCATCAGCTGGAAAACTACCTACTCATGCTCCACTCCTCGCCGCTCTGTCTCGATACAAACACTCAGGTAGTAGTTATAGCAAGACACTGTAACATACCCTTCGTAGTAAGCTTCCACCCGGAACTGATCTTTGAAGGAATCTATCCTGATTTTCTTGAGCATCATTAGGTATCTCATCCAAAAATTACCGACTATTGACTATTGACTTCTTACTTCTGATAAAACTTCATCCCAGGTGTTCACTGTGAAGAAAGACATCCACTCGAGCAAGCATTTCCTAGACAACCGGCCCGTCCGGCGACTCATCACTCAGTCGTGTACGAGGTCACGTGACACCACGTCACACGTGTCATGTGATCTGATCAGAGAATTGGGGATTATTACTCGACACAGTTCAAGGGATAATCCAGCTTTCCTCAAGTGAGTCCCTGCTCGGTTTAGACTTGTGTGAGCAATTCCTTTAAAAAGATGGCTCTTTATTGTTTCTCATTCGTTATCAAGGTCGAAAGATGCATCAGTTGACGGAAAACTAGGAAAGTTAAAGATATCATCAGACGTACAGGCCCCCAATTACCTATCGGAGATTCTGGATCTTTGTACAAAGAGGGTCAGATCTGTAAGTTTCATATTTCGTGAAGACTGATGTTGTAAGTGATGTAAGTAGAGATATGGGGTGTAACCGTTACATCATTTCAGCTGACGGCGCAGACTATGCATCCTTGCCATGACCAAGCTACGCTACAAACAGAGGTTAGGTGAATTGAAATGAAGTAAAACCTATGTTTATTGAGAGTGATCAAAGGTGCTGATAACAAATTGATTTCAGCCAAGCCCTGGAGCGGCTCCAAGCGGTCCCCCGTTCCCCTCGCCGGGCCTGCCCCATCTCAAGCCCGCTCCATTTGTCAGCAAGCCTGGCGTTATGCCACCCGCACAGGGCGGTGTTATGGCACCAGGTGTCATGGGTCCAGCACCTGGAGGTGTCATGGCACCTGGTGGTGTCATGCCGCCCATATCACCTCTACCACCACCCCCAGTCCTGCCCAATAACAGTCCTATGACACCGGGGGCGGCGCATAGCCCTCACATGGTCGTGCAGCCTATGTCCAATAACCCGTCTCCCAAAAACGTGGCGACAGTTACTCGCATGCCTGTTGATCCAGTGAGTTTATCGCGCGAGAATTTGTTGTATCAATTGTCTCTCTACCATGCGTACATGTGTCTTGGTGCACGTTCCTATACGGTGCATGTGCATCGCTGTACTCTCCCATTTTCAGAACAAAGCAAATGCTGGTGCACCATATAACACTGGATATGTCGTTCCTCAACAACAAATAAACCCTGGAGCAAGGCAACAAGTAAGTTACGTCTTCAACCTCAGAGCATAATCCGGGTGTCGCAAGTCATGCTTTCACTTGATCAGTTACAATCAGTGAGCATAATCCAGGTGTTGTAGGTCATGTTTCTTTCTTCGCAGGTTCAGAGAGTTGCTGTACCGATGATGCAAATGAATCAGCAACAGCCCGGTATCATTGCACAACAACCAACCGGGCTCATAAGAGCCCCGGGAGGGCAGATAATGCATGTTTCTCAACAAATTAGACCGGCGAATGGAACGGTAAGTGTATAATCACAGATTACAAGTTTTTCCAGAAGGACGAGTTTGGGTTTTTATGCTATGTAACGTCCTTCCCCCAGGCACACATTGATCAGGGTATCAACAAACCTTTGCCAAACACAGGTAAACTATCTTTTTGTGCCGGTCACAGTATGGAATTGTTATAGTTGTACGCCGCGATGTTACGAAATCTATGACAATCGCGCGCACGCGCTGTTAATTTTGCGCGTTGTAGATTTCACGGATCACCGTCTTTTGATGATTTTACCCGAAGTCATTCCACAGCGTGGATTTAATAATGGATTTAATGACACACCCATAATACTCTGCAGGCATGATGATGACTCAACAGTATCCCAGAGGGTATCAATACGCTAATGTGCAGCCAATGGCTAGGGGTAAGTGAGGAATTGTAGTGCATTAAGTGAATCACAGTTGTGAATTCCAAATTCGATGATTATCCTATTATCCTATTATTGTGGATCCTCCTGGCCAGGCTATGTGGAAGCACCACAGTTCATACCAGTTCAGCAGCCGCGCGCTGGTCCCGTGCAGATGCAACGCCCTGTACAGTTGCAGATATCCCTCCCACCCAACATGAACCCCCACCGACAGCGGTAAATGTGGTCGGTTATTTGTGGTAAATGTGGTCGGTTATTTGTTGGTCCGCGGAGTCCGTTCAAATCGGGGATCTCTAACATCTGATCTCTGTTTCAGACAAACTGCACCAAGCATACCTCCTCAAAACGCCATGCACAACATCACATATAGTCAGGTGTGTATTGTAGTTGTGTTCTATCCTGTAACACCGTGCATGTTTTTGAATTTAACTCCTGATTTCGTATAACCCAAACTATATCCCAGATGCCTGTCGGCCAAATGCCTAACACGAACATGCAGGCCTCAAATATGGGCAACCAAAACATGTTCAATCAATTCAGATGAGATTTCATAGTGTCAAAAAGTAAAATCCAAGCCAGATCGTTTTTTACCGTTGAGTGTGGTGTCTCTCTTAGGTCACAGCTTCATATTTTGATGGGGTTATGTGGTTGTTGCGGAATCTTGATCTTGTAAATTAAGTTTTATTTGATACTTATTATAAAAACTCTTAAATATATCATTGATCGCCCTTAACATGGGTATGACGTGCACTGTACAGTGTACATTGTGCAGTCTTTGATTGCACGGATATTTGTCCCAATAAGAAATATGAATTAAGATTTTGCCATATTTACTGGTGTCAAAAGTCACACTCACAGTAGGTTAAGGTACACGTATGAAGTAGGACGTAGGTACTTAAAGTAGGTACTTGTAATACTAATAGGATGCGTATCACTTTTATAGTTAAACTGCTTACATGCAACGTGTGAATGGTGATGTGCAGTGATCACTGATCAGCTCGTGATACTGATATCAGTTATATTGCAGAATGGAGGATTGGAAGAGTTCTTTGAATCTTTGATTCTTTTGTAATTAAAGCCGGTAATATTGTTTGTTGCTATTTAATACTAACTATAGATATTTAGATTTATCATGAAGGACCCGCATATATTGCATTTGATGATTCAAACTTTACAACTTTAGCTTTATACCTTTGCGGCCGCGGAGCTCTCTCCGCTCTATATTGAAATTTTTCCCACGATTCGTACTGCAGAGTGCAGACCTGGCCTGAATCGTGGGCAGTTCTACGACCTTTCAGTGACGTGCATATGGACGCATGCGGCATGCCATGGCCTGGTGCACTGCTGCAGTGCAGTTCATGTTGTCGATCGATGATAGACCCTGTCGTGAATTTCGTTGCATGAGCACAGATCGTCCGCGTCAGATCAATGATCATGATCAGTGCGTGTTTAGTTGTCTGGCGATGCTAGACCGCTGATGCAAGCCGCGAAGAATAAGCCTGTCTGAGAATAAGTTTGCGCCGCGCGCAAAACGAAATTCTCGACAGGGTCTATCATCGATCGACAAGTGTTTAGCTGAGGAAAAGGGGCGCGTTACTGGTTACAGAGTTGCATGCGCATTGATCTCATGATGTATAAGTACAAGTCTGAGAATAAATTCGCGCCGCGCGCGCTAAATTGTCGATCGATGATAGACCCTGCCGAGAATTTCGTTTCGCGCGCGCGCGGCGCAAACTTATTCTCAGACAGAATAAGTTTGCTGGTTGTAGGATTTTACCCTACCGTCGGTGCGCGCGATTTTCAATCCGCCCCGACAGGGATAAAATCCCGCCAGCAAGGGTAGGGTGAAATCCTACAAGTTTGCTGGCGCAAGCCGCTTCGCGGCTTGCATCAGCGGTCTGGCATCGCCCGACAAGCGCTATAAACGAAATTCTCGACTGCCGACAGTGCAGTACCATGCCATACCTTCTTTCTGTTGTCTAGTCACGCCCTAATTTTCACCTAGTATTTCAATGTCTTGTATATATTATATAATGCATATGATGGTATATCGTAGTGAGCTAACCAATTTTCAGAGCCCTGTCAAATTATTTTCAAATTAATATTTTCAATGTAAGTTACTAGCGGAATTTATTTTTAGAAACTGAAGAGTGAAGAAGATGTAGACATCGAGAGTTCTGTGTGAATGCAATAGACTCTTGTTTCATTTGTTGAGCCCGCAAAATCAGAGGAAAAACAGAAATTTGATCATTTCCTACTTGATAAATGTCATAACAACAAATATCAACTTTAATCCCACATCAACTTATATCCCCCATCCCACATACAGATCAATGCATCCCAAAGTGTTGAGTCTAGTAGAAAACATACCAAGAAATATCATTGAATTTGCAAATGTGGAGGACAAGGAATTAGAAATACTTGTGAAGAAACATGTTGATGTATACTGGCAACCGATATGTGTAAATCTTCTGGCTACTTTGGAAAACATATTTGAAAGTCAGGCTACCATTGAGCTTTTTAATGAGTATTTGATAAGATATGCAATCAAGTCAATTAACTCTACGCTCATCTTGGTTTTATCATTCAATAGGTAATATGTTTTGTGATGATTGTGCTTATCAATGTCTTATCATTATCAGGTATTTAGCAATTTCTGACTGCAAATTATATTGAAAACCAACATTCTAACATTGCTACAACTTACAGGTCACCTACTCCACCTGTCATAACCCTTCAATCGGATGATCTCGACCATGGACATCGATCAATGGATATAATATATGAATACAACACCTTCAGACATATAGTGGGAAGTTTGATGGAAACAGTTGGTCAACCAATGGACTCTTATGTTAAAAATAATGGCTCTAGTCAGGGAAGGATTGAGAAACCTGAAAATCACACTGGAACAGTTGTTGGAATAGATAACAGTAGCTCTGAAATCAATAAAAACATACAAGCAGATGACCTGAACATCACTCATACAGATGAGCATATAAATGATGAGCCAATATTTGATGGTACAATTGTGGACAAATCGACTGATTCTATGGATGAAAACGATGAACTTTTACCAGGTGAATTTCGATAGTTGAATGACAAATTTGGCTTAATCACTTATGTTAGGTAGAAATTTAACAACTGAAAAACATCATCATACAGAAAATGTTGAACAGTGCAGCAGCAATTCCACAGAAGAGTTTGATTCATTACCCAGTGATGTCAACTTGAGTGACATGACCACTCCAACTGGTGTTGACAGGATTCCAAATGTGGATGAGTTGGATATCTTTCAACCCCTTAAAGATGACTGGCATAGTGAAGATAACAAAATCAACCAAAAGAGTGTGGATCTTAGCATGCCAGCTGATATGAGTGTTAGATTGAACTTGACCTCTAATATGTCTGAATTTTCCACTAAGAATTTGTGAATAGAATTTCAACAGAAGCATATATTTTCAGTCTGTCATCCATGACACCCAACCAACGAAACAGATTATTAAGTTCATTGTGAGGGGTGTGCCTGAAAATACTGTCAGGGTAAATTTTCTCAAATTATACGATTTGCCTTATCATACAAAGTAATAGTGAAACGTCAAAAACTTGTACAATGATTGCAAACTATATTTATTCCAGAAAACAATCAAGTGTTTCTTCACGAACCGTTGTTCTGCCTCAACTGTCATCAAGAATGTCGCCATAGCTCAGAGTCAAACAGCATCAACATTCCTTGCGTAAGAATTGCTATTGATAAGATTATTCTCTTTTGACTCTGTTTTCATTTGTAAACAGAGTCAAAAGAGAATTAACTAACTCTCTCTCTTCGTAACTTATGCGACTCTTATTCAATCGTCCAATCCATGAACTATGATAAGATTATATACCGAATTTCATTATGACAAGTTGGTCACTGCAGTCATCTTATTGTGATTCTATTCTAGATTTGTCGAGGTTGAAGGAACGGCATCAGCCAAGGACTTTATGGAGAGTATCAATGGGAGCAAGTTCTGTGAGCATCCCCTCCGTGTTTGTTTATGTGAAACAAGACCTGATGTAGCAACGCAGAAGCTCAATGCACAGGTCCAGAGTTCGGATAGGATGGCTAGATGTGAGTAAACTTGATAATTGGAAATTTGTGACTACTATCTTGCAAGTAGTTGTAGGAACTGTTATGCATATCTTATGGTTTGACCAATTTTCTAATTTTGGTCCTCCTTTTCAGTGAATCAACAAATAACGCAGACAGTTGCCTTGGTTTCCACACATCAATCAACTGGAGCACCCAGGAGTGGTCACACAATCAGCCCAGACTCAGATAGTTCTGCCCAGAGCACGGCTATTCCAGCTAATAACACTCAGATGACAGCAAATGCGAGGGAAAAACGCCTAGAGAAACTTCAGCTCAATAAAGAGCCGGATCTTCAGAGACCTCCGAAAACTCTGTCAACTGTTCCGGAGGAAGAGTTGAAGGAATTTACCAATTCTCCCCACGAATCAGTGTCCGAAACCTTGGTTGAAGAGGCTGTTGACTGGAAGATAAAACCATCCCTTGACCTCGAAGCTTATAAGGATCAACCAACTAACCCCTCAACAACTTCTGTTCCTCTTCCAATCCCTACAACAGTATCCACCCCTCCAACATCGTGTCCCGAACTTGCTGTTCCCACTCTTGCCGCCCCAACTATTCCCACTCCATCTTTAACATCTTCTCCGGGACCAACTCTTCCCGAAACAGATCCTTCAACACCCGATGATTCAAAAGCAACTCCCCCTGAACCAACTTCCTCTGAACCAANTCTGAACCACCTCCCTCTGAACCAGCCCCCTCTGAACCAGCTCCCTCTGAACCAACTCCCATTTCCGATCTCACTTCTTCTCCCCCTCTTCCCGCCGCCTCCTCCACCATCCCTCCTGACGTAGACTCTGCTCCGAGATGCAGCACACCTATAACTGTCGGTTCTCTACTCGCTAATGAGTTTGATAATCTATTCCTATGCTCCACTAGTGAAGATGATGAGAGGGTGGAAGATGGGGTTACGTGTGTACGGGACATTCGTCTTGATCCTGAACCATACACCAGTGTACGTGGTAACTTTTACTCAGATTTGTGCGAACTTTGCTCAATAATTTGTCTGGTTACCCAAAGTTCATACATTGTTAACTCTGGGAACTCAATGTCCATTGTCCATCTACAGGATTGGGAATGTGGTGAGGATGATGATTTCGCTCCTTTCCTTTCCTTCTCCTCTCCTGACATCCCAACCCCGAGATTCGTGTCACGTGTAGTGGTCACGTGTGCAGAGGGAGGCGGTGTCTGGGTGGTTCCGCTCGAGAAATACCCTCTCCTGAGGTGGGCAGTGTTTTCCTCCCATATGTATACCTTTCCTCTTTAATAGATTGATTATCCCGACCTATTTTACGAAAAGTGGTTGAAATGAAGGTCTTCCTGTTGGTTTTTTCGCGGGTATAATATCAAGCGAGCAATTTCAGGAAGTATAGCAAGATGCTCAGTCTTACTCAAGTTGATCTAGAAGGGGTCATAGAAGTGGGGGATATGGTTATTGCTAGGATTAACCGGGTAAGACGAGTTGAGATAGGAATTCTTGTCAGTCAAGATCTTCGAAATTTGAAAGATTTTGCATTTGTTGCCGCAAAGCACTCCAACTTGTATAATTTAACTGTCAGCATTCTTGACTCTTCTGTAATCTAAACTGATGGGAAAGATATTCCAACTTTCACTGTCATGTGTTTTTGTGTGTGTGTGTGTGTGCGTGGTTTATGAAAAGTCGTGTAACTCACACATAACGTCGTTTTCCAGACTTACTGCCGGGGTAAAGTCCTGGAAACATCGGAAACGGGTGTCAGAGTGAAACTTATCGATATCGGAGAGGATAGACTGATCACTCGCTCCGAGTAGGGAATACAGACATATTTGTTGACAATGACATATGTTTGTTGATGATAGCACATTAAGTGACGTTGACAGAATGATGACTAACAGAGATGTATTGATTCCATTTCAGATTGTCTGCATTGAAATCTGGAAGTAAAATCAGATCACGACCAGCCCTCGCTACACTCCACACACTTTACCAGTGCAAAGTGAAGAATGTAGATGTATTTGCGTCCCTCGTTGATAACATACTGGCAAACAAACAGGTTCGGATGGTGATATTCCTCGTAACCTCTCGTACGAGAGGTTACAAGGTATGTTTTAGCGTGATTGATCGATCTGGGTGCCCGACTTTCGAAAGTTTTAGCTGGGATTTTGCCTTGGGTTTAAAAGTGTTACCTGTTCACTTTGCACTGTTATCTTATTAGCTCAATCATGCTGACGCATGTCCACAGATCGATATGCTCGTTTACGAAGATGATAGAGTGGATTTCCTTATAAGGGATAATTTGACCCGGAACAGTTTCACCAACTTGTGTGTTATGAGTGGCTGTGCTAGATACACAATGTAAGTTACACATCTGACTTCAGCACAAATTTACCTCATTTTCGGACTCTGCTCCGTCTAGTTCTTGCCGCCTCAAACAAAATGAACTTTCAGAATAAGAGCGTGTCCAGTGAAACTCAATTACACGTGGACCTACAACGTTGTTCACGTGGAACCGAACTCAGAAACTGTCTACCTTACTGAGAGCTCATCACCATCTGTGTCGGGGGTAGGGTGGCAATCTGTGTTACAGAGTATGGAGTTAGCTGAGTATAGCGGTGGGAAATATTGTGCCGTTAAGAGGTGAGAATTGGCTAGACATTAGCTAATAGCTACAGACTTTACTATAACACAGGCGCTTTACTAGTTCTAGATCACTTGCTAGTAACTAATTGATGGTAATTAACACTGTGTTACAGTGAGGGAAGTTGGGTGCGAGGCGAAGTGCTTCACACAGACCTGTTCACGAGTCGGCACACTGTACGACTTGTCGATCACGGGTCAAGTGTAGTGACGCGTGAAGTTGCAGAGTTGCCACATGCTTTCTACGATATACCTGCACAGGTTAGTGTGCCCGTAGGGAGAACTGAGCCACCATCCTTGCAACAGTTCGGAATGTTGCGATATGGTGGCTGTGTGACAACTGTGGCAAATTCGTAGAGCCATTTGCACCGTGTACTTTCTGTAACGCGCATTGCAAGTTTCAAAGTTGCGTAGCGCAGCACGCATGTTTATTATTTGGCGTTGTAGAATTCAGGCAGTTCTGATATCGAATATCGATTGACTGTCACATATTCACCATTTCAGGTCATTGTTTGCAAGTGTAAAAGTAATGGAGACTTGGCTGCAGGCTCAATACTCAGGGGTGTGGTCGAGAACAAAGAAACGCTGCTGGTGTTTAGATCCGTTGACGATTAACTGTCGGTTACAGTAACTCAAATATGCATAGCTTTCATTTAAAGACCAAATCCAAAGTCTTATCTATAGAAGTGTATGGGTATTATACTGCAAACATAGCAAAATACTGGATATTTCTTTTACAATAGGGATTTAATCATGCAAGAGTTATGGTTTAATGTGTTGTAAAGTTCACTGATTAAGTGTCAATTTTTATTCTCAAAAGATGCTCATTTGAACTTGATCCCTACTCCTGTTACCACGTCTCTGATCCAAACCCGGAACCTCACCAATTATCTCATCTCGTCTACTTGCGCTCCAATCATACTTATCCTTCTCACACAGGTAGCCTATGACACTCCACAACGCCATGGCAACCGCTCCGATGACCGCAAATGCCGCGCAGATGAGAATGGTCCTGTCGATGACGTTGTGGCATCCTACTTGGAAGGGTGTTTGCACGAGTGCCCCTTCATCAGTTACCCTGAGACAAGCTTGAGGAATCGTGCCGTCGTAGGAATGGTACCAGCAAGAGTAAACTCGGAGCAGCTTACTGATACCAAGGAAAAATGAGGGGGCGTTTATGCCAAGATAGAAAACATTGTCCGTTGACATATCCTGCGCTTTGTCACACATTTTCTTAGTCGAGACCAGGAAATGACCTGTGGTTATCCCGGCCATGAGTGTTGAGTTGAGCAGGACCAACCAATTCCATCCGGGGATCGCATACTTGTCAGCATAGAAATACTCCAACACGAGCTCAGCGCCGTCCTCTAGAATTAGTGTTGTGAAGGGGATAGCACTCCTGAATGTGAGAGTTACCTCGTCTCTGCACCCCTGGAGGAGTTTTTTGTTTAGATCCGGTGAAGAGGACAGCTTCTCCGTGTAGTGTTCGAGACAGATCAAGCACCTCTGCGTGAGTATCGCCACAGCTACCGATTTGAGAGCACCGAGGTATGCGAATGCGAGGATGGCATTGTTAACCTGGAAATTCGAATCCGGGATCAGGTTTTCGTTTTTTTGTTCGAGTTTGAGGAAGTAGAAGCAGTCGAGGGCCACGTCTATCGTATCGTACACCATATACCCAACAGGTGCGGTCAGCCAGAAAGATATGAAGCAAAATCTGAGAGAAATTTTCTTGTTGAAGCGCGCCAGTGTCCGTTGAAAAACCCCCAAAAAGTCTGTGTCAGCAGGGATGTTGTTGATATTACGGAGGAATGTGCGATAACATTTGGTGAATTTGGTGGAAATAAGCAGGAATGTGATGCCGTAAACGATGGCGGCAAAGGCTGTCGGAACAATAACAGTGGTTGTTTGAGGGGAGGATGACTCGACGATCCATTTCCTGGGTGTCCAAGTGGCATTCACATCGCAATAGGTGGCGTTGTTCAGCCCTAGTGTAACACAGGAAGTATTGCAAGCTTCACAGTTCATAATATCAGAGTCAGATGTCATCGGGAAACTTCTAGATCCACCTATAATGCATTATGTTGCCTGAGAAATATACTGATGTTATGGATTTGAACCTGAAGTAATTTCATTCGTTGATGCAAATTTTATTCGTTGATGCCGGTTTGTTCCGATAAGGGTATATGTGTACCAAGTTCAACGGGTGGTGAGAGTACAATTCACAGTACAGAGGATGCCAGGATGTAACCGGTACATTGCGGCCAGGCTCGCGGCAGTCGACACGGACTATTGAAACTGATGTGTCTCGACTCTCGTTAGTAGTGAAGGGAATTTAATATGTTGCATGACAATATAGCAAGCATAACGGTGAGAAAATGAATGAGAGTTAGTTCCGCTTGCTGTATGAATCGGAGGTCCAGCCTTGAATCATTGGCATCAAGCCAGTGGGAGACTGTATTGTCATAATTAATACTACGTATATAAAGAGACCTCCATTCTATACTTACACTTACAGTTACACGTTAGGCTCTAGGTACTTCTTACGCAATAAGGCACTCACACTCACAGAGGCTAAGCTAAGTGTCTTACACAAGGTGTAAGTTCCTTCCAACATCGCATTAAGCATTAACACATTGTGAAACTTGATTCCTAAGTACTCGAATGATACTACACATCCCAACCATTCATTTTGATATTTCTATTCATGAGCTATAGGAAATGGTTGATCATGGGCGGTACACTCGCCCGACTGTGGATTTCTCTGCGACAAATGATGTCAGGGACAGAACCCTGGATTGCTATGGTCCTTGGTTTGGATGGTGCCGGAAAAACATCAGTTATTAACCAACTGAAACTGGGACACGCTGTTGAAACTGTACACACGATAGGATTCAACGTTGAGACAGTTACAGTGCGGGAAGGTTTGTGATTTATGACAATCGACAATGACATCGGAGTCCGAGTGTTATGTTTTTATAGTGTACGATTGCTGCGTGATTACGATATCGATATTTACACAGGACTGAAATTCACCTTGTGGGATTTGGTGGAGAACAAGGCGATGCAGCGACATTACTACTCTAGGGCACATGGTTTGGTCTTTGTGGTGGACAGTAGTGATCCTGCAAGACTCGCGGTATGGTCAATCTCTTTCTCATTCCCTTTCTGATTCTCAATCTGACTGAGGAATAATCAGTGATTTCAAACATCCTATTCGTATATCTGAATTTGCTTGTTAAAATTGCTCCTAGGATGCTGCGGCAGAGTTGAGTGATATTCTAGGGACGCCTGAGTTCCCAGCTGGAATTCCGATACTGGTGCTGGCAAACAAACAAGATCAGCCCAATGCAGTAGCACTACAAATAGTGATAGATAAACTTCAACTATCTGAGTTACGGTGAGGATAATAATTATTCTGATTTACTATTCGGATTCCCTTGCCGATACCCTAGCTGTAGAAGGGACGCTGGGTTTTACCCACGACCTGAGGCAAAAAGAAACCCGTCCCTTCAACTTGAAGTCCCACTTGCATATTTTCCAATTCCAAAGTCTGTCAAACTTCAAATTTAATTGCATCATTCAATTTTATTCGCATATCCGCATACAGGCCGAATAAGTGGGAAGTTATTGCTTGTGATGCCCTATCAGGGAGTGGGCTCCGAGTCGGAATGGAAAAATTAAATAACATGATACAATTGCGCATTAACAATTGCACATAAACAGTTATACTTATAAATCCTGCAGTTATAATCCTGCAGTATAGGATATAACTGATACTTTATGATCATGATATTGATTGATTATAGTTTTGATCATGATTAAGTTTTCAATCTTTTCATGTTCAAACTTTGAGTTTGTAACTTAACTAAAACTTGTTCAATTTGAAATACTTCAACCTTCAAGTTCAACTTCATTGTAAATGCATTTTGTCAGACAAAAACTCATGTTTTGAGCCCTACAGGCTCGGACCAGGAATCGACCATTTTTGTGTCAAAAGTGATTCAATTTCAAATAAAAGTGATTTCAATGGGGAGTGGTGCGGGTAATAGCTATTGCTCAGGTTGCACTTTTTGGACGGCCACGGATTACTTTTAGGGCGATGTAATCTGACCTGTTCTTAATCTGACCTGTTCTTAATCTGACCTGTTCTTAACATGAACAGGTCAGGTAACATCTGAAAACCAAAAACACTGTTTTTCATGTGAAATTAAATTTGTTTCTCGCACCTGACCTGTGCACAGGCAGCTCAGGACAGGTGCCATGCTGTGCTTTCATTTGCATTTTTCAGAATTCAGATGTTATGTTACCTGACCTGTTTCTGAGTTTCTCGCTCGTCTTCATCAAAGGCCGGAACAGGCCTTCGATGAACTTGAAGGCGCGCGCGCCGCGCCGGGCCGCGCTAGAGCAGAGGTCAGATAGAATCTGACAATGCTTTCATCGTGTGCACATGCGTTGCACGCCCCTGTTCTACTCAGTGAACTGAAATTGAAAAGTCGTATAAATATAAATGAGACGGTAGGCGCGCCGCATGGCCATGGCGCGGCCCGGCGCGCGCGATCAAGTATTTGGGTCACGCACGCGCGCAGCGCCGCGCGGGAATACTTATACTTTATCGAAGGCCAAATTCCGCGGTGAACGCGCGCGCGCGAGAAGCAGGTGAAGTTTGCCGGATGTTATCTGTCCACTGTTTCTTGCGCGCGCCTTCATCGAAGGCCGAAAAAGGCCTGTTTCGGCCTTCGATGAAGGCGCGCGCGCCGCGCGCAAGAAACAGTGGACAGATAACATCCGGCAAGGTGAAGTAGCATCTGACAACGTGTGCACACGTTGCGCGCGCAATTCTATTTGGGTCACGCAGCGCGGGAGCATGACAAATTGACAACGCCTTCTTTGGCAAGCCAAAACGTGTTTCTGCTGACTTGCATTGTTTATACTCAGATTTGTCAAATTTTATCTGACGTGACCTCTTCCTGAGCCACTTCCTGTAAATATTGAAAGTGAATTGGTATCTGGGGGTAACATTGTTAGGTTGTGATGATGATCATGATATTCATGAAATGCTTATGAGTTATACTTATATTTGGTCACAGAGCTCAATAATGTAGAGCTCAATAAACAGAGCTCAATAAGGGACTGTTCACATATTACGTAATCAAAATTCCGGCATTTTTTACCCCCCCTCCCCCCCTTCGTAATCATCGGTAATTGTGGCTCAAACCCCCCTTTCAGAAGGGAAATATTACGTAATCACGGGCCCAACCCCCCCCCCCTCTAACGGAAAGGGACAAAGGAATAGGATAAAGAGCCTTCTCTAGTGGATAACAACCTTAATGGGGGTTGGGGCAGAATGACTTGCTCNACCCCCTCCCCCCCTCGGCTGATTACGTAATATGTGAACGGTCCCTAAACAGAGCTCAACAATGTAAAACCACAGATGAAAAGGTGTCATTATGCAATGATGTACATTTTCTGACTAGATATTTAGCATATTCATATTGATACTGATGACTACTTACTTCATGAAAAGATATATTTCAAAAAAGAAAGATTCTTTTGAGACATCAATCTGCAAGACTTTTCTCCAACTCTGTACTTGAACCCCAATAAGATCACTTCAAGTAAACATTGTGGTGAACAGCAAGATCTAAATGAATCACACCAAGATGAGTGGTGTGCAGGCATCATCAGTCCAATACCTACCTCAGCTTTTGGGGTGTTTAAATTGCGAGAGCTTTTTATGAGGCAGGCCCCCCAAGCAGTCACCCCCTGGTACCGGGTATAGCACCGTGAAGTGCAGTGACCACCTGCCAGAAACAGTCTTTATCTTTACTCCAGCATCAAGAAATTCTGATGACTGATACCAATAAGGATTAATGATGCATTGGTAAAAAGGGACAGGTTTGAGTGATGAATACAAACTTTACTTTGATTGTTATCATGATAACAGCAGGAGAACTTGCATATTATTATTATTCATGAGGATTAATTATTAAGCTACCATGCCTCCTATAGAATAAATTTATTTTAACATATAACCTTAATCCATTATTATGGTAAAGTGGTAAGTATAAATTTCGAATTTGTAACTCCTGGTTCAGTTTTTGTTGGAGTTTGGCAGTGAGTAATTCTAAGCTGGTAATTCTGAGCTAGTATTGCCCTGTTTGGAACCAGATGTTACTTTTAAGGTTTCAGCTGTTCATCTTCACAATATGATTGTGTGCCTGCAAACTGCTTTATTACTGATGGTGTTTCAATGTGTTGATCTGAAGAATGTTACTTTCCCTGCTCCTTATAAGCTTAAACTGGAGGGTGGTACAACAGGGTACTATGGATTATTGTATTCCATGGTTGTTGCACAAGACGAACATGACTCTAGTTGTATGGAATATGCTTATCGTTATTTAAATCTTCTTATAGCTGAGAGAATAAAACTGAGGTTTTTGGTGGATCTTGTTAACTCCTACGAGGTGTTCCATTTATGTGAGTTTAAGCTGAATCAATTTGATGCCTTTCAACGGAAGATTCAAGGCTTCAATGTTAGTGAATATGATCATATGTACTGTGAGATTGATGGCAACGAAATATGTAATGGATTCACAGATTGTCTGACTGATGAATGTCATTGTGCCTCGTCAAATAGCAATGTGGTCGAGGTTTTCTACTGCTCTGATGGGGTTGGCTGTGTGGCTTTTGAGAATGTGTGTAATGGTCATCATGATTGTATAGATGGCTCTGATGAGTGCCTCTGTGAAGGAATGTATGTGATCCATTGTCCCTCTTTGAGTAAGAAGCCATTTTGCACCCTGGACTGTGACGAGATGCAAATGTTTGTTAATCATATCTCTTCAGGAGATTGCAACATTGAAGGGTTGGACGTGAAAGACATATCTTGTGACCCAGAACAGGATGTCTTGGCTGAAATCTATCATGAGCATTATTTTAATTTCCTCGATTGTTTTTATGATGCATTTGAAGGACCACTTTCTCCAAATAAGCTCATTGATGATAATGCTCTTCCTGAATACTGTCGCCATAACTGCTCTGATCAGGATAATGCTGGAGAATCCTGGATTCATTTCTGTGACTATTTTTTGAGAGGTGATCAATCAGGAAGTAGTTCTTATAATATGCAAATGTATGTTTTCAATTGTGACAAGGTGGCATACTCAGGTAATACAATTGATGCAGATGGCGTATGTAATGGGATTGTGGACTGTGAAAATCTGGCAGATGAGATAGGCTGTCCAGACAGATTCTATTGCTCCAACACCACGGCTGAATGGGTTCCCTATGACAAAATCTGTGACAATGTTAAGGATTGCATGAGTGGGTATGATGAATGCCAGGATTGTGTTACGGGTTCATTTTCTTCCAGCAAGTTTCTCATTCAGTCGAACATTGTCTTTATCCTGACCATTGTTGGAGGCGTCTCTATCCTTCTCACAAATGCATCTGTCGGTGTTCAGTGCTATAAAAACCGCTCTAGCAACGTTGCTGGAGCCCATGACCGATTATTTAGGCTACAGGTCTTTGTCTATGATGGTTTGATGGGAGTTTACATGATCCTAATATTCCTTGCAGCTGTTACACTCAAGACTAAAGGTGACTTTTGTATGATCCAAGAGATGTGGAGGTCAAGTCTTGCATGTTCCTTTTTGGGCATACTATTCTCTGTATCTTCCCATGGATCTTTGGTAACTATTGTCTTCATGAGCGTGATTAGATGTGCAGTGTGTCACAACTTGGGTGAATCTATTTCCGCAGGTTTCATAAAAGTATTCTCTGTCTTCATGCTGATATTCAACTTGTCATATGCAATAATCCCCCTGCTTCCCATTTTAGAGATTCAGAACATCTTCAGAACCGAGATATTTCTTGTCAATGTCCTTGATAATCCATTCATTGAATCCAATCCTTTGAACATGAGCAGGGTCCAGGATCTCCACTTCAAGGCATTCGGAAGAAAGGATACAATATACAGAGAACTGCAAAACCTCAACACAATCACATCTGAGCCTCATCTATTTGATTACCTTGAGATTGGTTACTATGGTAATTCAGCACAGTGTGTCCACAACTTGTTCAGTTCGAAAAAATCCTATGAGGTAGTAAAGCTAACGTATTGTTCCATCATAACGGTCCTACTTTTGGTTCTGTTTATCTGCTATGTCTTAATAGTTCGGAATGATTTGAGAGGAAAAGCCGAGTTGGCTAGAGTTGGAAGTGCAGGAAATCCTAACACATCTTCTGCTCTTACAGTGAAAGTTACGCTCATGATTGTTTCGCAGATGATAAGTTGGGCATCCCTCATAGTAGCACTGGTCTATTACAAGTATGTCAAACAGGAAGCTGCCCCCATGGCGGCATTCGAGTGGCTAGCACTTGTCGTGATACCCATTAACAGTCTTCTTAACCCCATCTTTTACAGTGATCTTTACAAGAGATGTACTGTTCTTATCTTGAATCTATGGCGTTCTTTGTCTATATCTATTCAAGAAGAGGAGGAGCCCAGGGTTGAAATGGAAATGACTTCAGCTAAAGAGCGTCAATCATCTGTCAACTAAAATTTAACCTGGAAAAAGACATTCATACAGGAAGCGCTGAGGACACAAAGTGTAATTCACACGGCTTTATTTTTTGATGATATTGATTATTCAACTTGGGGTTTTCCAAACGTTGCTGATTTACCAACGCTTGTTTTCACCATAAGTTTCAGTTATTCCTGCGTATATTTCATCAAGTTAATGCTCAGAATGTTTATTGTCTCATACAAGTGAAAGACAAAATTGCTTGAAAATCATGAATTTTCATAGAAATGTTATATGTTAGTGGCTGTAGCTAGATAGGACATGGGGACGTATGATGATGAGAGTTCACATGAAGGCACAATGTCGGGGAGAACTCTCAATGTTGCCAGCAGAATATACTCCGAGCTACAGTCAATGATAAGATCCCATGGGGATGAGGTATACCATTACAACCTTTTTCACCAGAAATCTTAGACACAGATTCCCAATATACAGATTCCCAATACACAGATTCCCAATACACAGATTCCCAATTCACAGATTCCCAATATAACCCATGATCGCGGTTTTCTAACCTAGAGAAACACTAAACAGTGCATATATGATAGGCTTCACTAGGTAGGATAGGTCTTTGTCATTTCCAAGAACGAAAGGACCGGGCTTCTGTCCATATTTGAAGATGTTCAACTGGGAATTTGTGATATGAATCCCCCACTCGCAGGTGATAACTGAACTTATGCCGCTAATAGTGAGTGTGTTGGAAGAGCTGGATATCGCATATCAAGAGTGCGATGATGCGGTTCAGGCGATTGAAGAGCTGAGAGATGAGTTAGCTCAAGCAAAACAGGAAACAAAGCGTCAGAGACAACTCAGGGAGCTAGTGGAAGAGGTAGTTGTGATGTCAGCATTGAGTTCAATTTGAGAGTGATTGCATCACCTCGTCTTGATGTCTCAAGACAATCAAACGAGCAGAAGCTAGAATCTATCGATCATCGAAATTTTTGTTCGAAACTCAGGAAAAAACGGGCTGCGAGGACGCTCTCGAAAAGCAAAAGAAGCAGTTGGCAAGTCAACACGACCAGCTTCATTCACACAACAAATCCCTGAGTCTCAATTTATCTGCTAAAAAAGAATATAGTGAGTGGTATTCTTTGTTGTATTGTATTCTTTGTTGTATTTATATCTTTGTACCATACATCCGTTTTTGCAGCACTTCTTGGAAATTTCAAGTGAACATGATCTGATTGTTTTCCTTTATTCTAAAATGTGTCAGTATTACTTACGTATGCCAATATCTCGTTATTGCGAACAATTCCCGTGAAATTTATATCATACCCACCTAACGAGGTATCATAAGTGCACTATTTTCTAGTTGACAGTTTGGAAGGGCGGATGGTGGAGCTCGAGAGGGATCATAGGGACTTGGAGAGGAGACACATTTCGGTCAGTTCCACGGGAAATTTGTATGATCCATTTACAGGACATTATAATCCAACTACAGGACATTATTACGCTAGAATTATGCAATTATACGCTATGGGCGTCGTAGCGCCAGATTCTCACAGCGTGATCAGGCTATAAACTTGTGAATAGTGATTCGTGATGTTGCATAGGTGAGCGGTTATTTGGTAAAACGTTTGTTTTCATAATGCTCATGATACAACACTGTTTAGACGGTGCAGCAGTTGGTTTCCTCCAAGAAAACTATCAGAGAACAATCTTCAATCATTGAGAACAGCTCAGGTACGTTAACGGAATTATACCGCTTGAAAATGTTCTTGTTAAAATCAACACTGTACCAATTAGCACTATACAATTAGCACTGTACCAATTCTCACTTTAATTACTTTCAGCCTCAGAGAACAAGTTCAGCTTCTCAACTAGTACTCCCAAGAAAACTAACAATTACTTTAACGACTATGCTGATTTTTGCGAAGAAAGGGAAGAATGCACCCAGGTATCGATTTGGCATAATTCTCTGGATGCAAATCGTCTGAGGCACGAAACTGCAGTTTGAGTCCGTAATATTCAAATGTTCGTGACGATTGACGAAAGCTTCGTTGGCTGATGCATAATTTAGTGTCCCCCTATTAGTACCTAATAAATGCATGATTTAAAGATTTAAGATTTTGAATCTGATGAATATAAATTGATATTCTTGAGAAAGATTTTAAATCTGATGAATTTATTGAATTGATGTTCTTGATAAAAGACCCAGTTCAGGGATGCAGTGGAAGAGGCAGGCAAGGAAGAAGACGAGGAATGTGATGACAGCGACCCGGAAAACCACCATTGCGAGGACGAGAATCTTGGAGACGAACTCCAAAAGCAAGGTCTCTTTGGTGACGAAATGGCAGATGAAGAGGAAGTAGTAGAGGAAAAAGTGAGGAGAGAGAGTGAAGAAAAAGTGAGGAGAGAGAGTGAGGAAGGCGATATGATAGATGATGGAGAAAAGAGGGCGGACAGTGAGGGGGAATTGGAGGTGGCTCTGAAAATCACAGCATCGGATGGAGCGCAGAGAAATGAACTCAATCTCTTCGATGAGCTCAACCGGCATTCTGCAGGGTACGTATTATAGCACGCGGTTATTGTCGGAATACCTAACAGTTCCAGAATAGGTATTGGCAGCATTAGTAACAACGTCTTGAATGCCTGAAAAGTCTTCGTAAAAGGCCTTCGAAATGGAAGCAAAAAAGCGTGAAGTCACTCACTCAACATTTTACCAATGCCATTGATTCCTATGTATTTTTGGACGCTGATTTGATTCCCGGACCTCACATCTGATAGAAGAAATTGGAATTCAGTGAATCTTTTCGATAATAATGAATCGAAAACAGAGTAAATTAGCTCAGTAGGAAGTTTGAATTTTCTGAACCTGGCATCAAGTTATTCTCAAACTCTTGCTCAGGATACCATCGCCAACAAAGCATGAGAATCTGATCTATGAAGCTGATTCGTTCCTATCGGAAGCATCTAGGAAAGATTCACTCGCTGCAGGTACACTTTGTCTAGAGTTGTGCAAAGAGGGGCCTTTTGGGGGCGGAAAATGGGCGTCGGCGGAGTAGTTTATAGCCAAATATACATACAACCGTTAAAACATACATGATGTTATGCATACTTTTAGCTCTACGACAAGGTAGATATAAATTCTGAGATACACAAATGCCCCGGTCGTGTAAATCCACACAGTACACGTCCTGCAAGGATCAATTATAGACTTGTGACTATTGTATTTGTGACTTTCCCAGACACACCCTAGTGTAAATTACTCCCGCTATTATTTGGCTTGGGAGTCCAATGTCCAAAGGTCAGCAATCAATATAATAATATGAAATGTGCTGCTCTTAAAACAGGGGCGTTTATCTGATTGATCGTTGCAGTCTAGTGTAAAATAAAGTGATATCAGTGGAGTAAAACTAAAACAGTATCAATGATTAGTACTGCTCGCCTGACAAAGCCGACAAATTTCCACTTAAACTATACAAAGTACACGATGAATATGGTTATACTGTTTTCTAAGGTAGAGCTGTGTACGTTTGTCGTTAAGTATACGTGAGCTGTGATGACACACCCGTAGTGAAAATGCCTATTTTAGCTTCTCTGATTCTGTAGATTTCAAGGTTTAGGAAATACGAAAGGTATAATTATATAATGGAACCATTTTCAGTGCGTGATAATGAAATGTCCGCGCTGCTAAGAGAAAAACAAGACTTGGAAACACTGAGGTATTGTAAAACAGCACATATCGTATTCACCACTTATCCATCATTGAGTTTTTACTGATACAAATAGTAAATACGAGTCCAACCAATTCAAATGAAAATAAAATCCATCAGAAACAAGTTAGTAAAGGAGAACAATGAACTCTCAACTACACTTAACGAAACCAAAAAGTGAGTAGTTGTAAACTTAACTTAAATTCCGCGATAAACAACTCATTATTTCCACCCTGTAGACTGTAGAGGTTGTAACCTCTAAAATTCCCAGTGAAGCAGAGCGTGCCGCGAAAAGGGCATCAGTTTTGGAGGGAGAAAATGCAAATATGTTCAGCAAACTGATGGACCTTGAGATGAGAGTGAAACAGCTGAACAATATGCAACAATCGCCGCCTATCAGTAAATCAAGCCAGGTAAAACCTTCATAATTTATATATCAACACCAATATGAAATTTCACGGTAGATTACTTCCAAAATCACGAGACTGAATGATATGCACATATCAGATGAAATATTGCATATTGTATTTGCGTCTATACTCAGCTTTAAGAGCTTTGTGTGTATATAATTTGGGTCATGTCCACTAGTGTAGTCGAGTCGAGTACTCTCATGGCTCACCTGAATCGCTAACTCAAGGGATGTGATCCCCTCTCCTGTCATTGTCATGTTACTCATGAAAAATAGCCGGCATTCTTCACACATTTGTGATCATGCCTTTACTACTAATACATTGACACTGACATTCAATATTGACATGATATTCCATGTATTTTACGTAACGCGCGAAACTGTTTCCATGAGGGAACAAGCGCGCCAATTCCAATTTACCAAATTTCAAGCGCGCGCATGGGAAAATCTTAATCGCGCTATACAGACAACGCGCGATGGTTTTGGAACCAAAATTAGCGGTTTCATCATATCCAGGGTTCGGAAGAAGGGTCGTCAGATAAACGGTTCACACGGTGTGAGATGGACAAAGTGATCAGAGAGAAGAACCTCTACAAGGAGAAGTACTTGGAGCTACAGGAGGACGTCAGGTGGCTTGAGATTCAACGAGATCACTGAGAATAACTTGGATTTTTCACTTATGATGACCGATATTTCCCAGTACGAGATACGTTGAGATACAAACAGAGGGTGTCAACGAGAAGAGTAAGTTCTGGAACCTGTTCAGTGGTCTGTTTGCTCGGAAGAGAGAAGCTAGCGTAACTGAGGACACGAAAGTGAAATTCTCTGCTATTTCAAGCGAGTGAGTAATCCAGGAGAAAAACGATGAAGATATCAGTATCGGTGAGATTTCTAATATTGACCAAATCTTCACACTTTTCAGTGAAAAGTCTTTGGAACGAAAAACCACGAAACCTAGACCGTCAGGTTAGTAGCATGCACCCTTTAAGTAATCCAGATTCTGATATCGCGAAATGCTGCGCCCATTTCTGACCCCCATCGCACCCAGCACAAGACAGACTCTTCGCTCAAGGATGGAGCTTACCCTCAGATGTGGCTCGAGAGGGACTTTCCAACATGGACTTTATTCAGCAGATACCCGCGCCCATCTATTGTGGACCACTGGGCGTGGCAGGGAAGAGTGAGGTGGGAGGAGGGGAGAGGAAGAGTTTGGTGAGATGTTGTGCTACAGCTGACAGTTCCGACCCACTCGCTAATCGGAACATGACATGGGTGAGTTTTCTCGAGAAATTTGTCTACTTTGTAGTGGTTATGGACCACATGAAATACCAAATTGAAGGTAAATTAAAGGAGTTTCAAAATAACAAACCATATCAAGTTGTAATTCTTACAATGGAATCATACATATGTTAATAACTAGGTAGTAGGTAGGTACTTATAAAATCAACGTTGTCCATAACATGAACAATCGAAAATCAAACACTGTAAAACATGCGATGATTGCCAATCAATGACGTAAAAAACAAAATGTAATTCCATAATAACTTACGCCCCTTTTTGGGCTGTATCTCTGAAAATATAACGCACTCTGAACATTAACTTCACGCTTCACAGTTTGTATTGAACTGTTTATAACAGTTTGAAAATGTCCGAGTCTCTGACTCCTCCCCGATGAAACACAGTCTGTAAAAACACCCACCCTGACACAATCACAAGTACTCTTCACGTAGTGCCACGTGCAGATTAGTCAAATCCTGGTGACAACTCACCCGCCAGAAGGGGAAACTCAGCTGACTTGCCGCCCGCGCTTCATCATCGTTATCTCCTATAGCGATGTACGTGACTTTGGTGCTGAACCGAGCCACTATCCGCTCGAAACAGCTCTCTTTCCCGATGGCAGTTGCGCTGTAAATGTTCTGAACGGGGAACATCTCGCCCAGACCGTGGAGGAGGCATTTTGCCAGGGCTGGCACGAGTTGGGTTGTGGTCACCAGGATGTTCACACTGTCCTGTCGTTGGTGGATAAGTTGGAGAGCTTGCATGCTCAGCCCCAGCCAGTTATCAGTGATGGAGTCCACCTCATTCCGCAACTCTACCCAACTCTGATACTTCTGCTGTCCCAGCAGTTTGTTCACATTGTCAGCACACGCCGTGTATATCTCCCGAATTCGTCGGTACCGGAACGCCAGTTTCCGGAACCACGCGGCGCCCCCGACCGCCGCTTTGTTCAGCGCGCCCTGCTGCGCCGGTGCGCTAAACCCGTCAGCGCTGAAGTTGTAGTTGTGGAGTTCCTGTCCGGTGTCCTTACTCGCTACATCCTCAATATGAACTTGGTCGCATTCCTCCAGGTCGTTAAAAAACAGGTGTGTGTCAGCGAGGTTGAAAATCATATCTTCCATTCTAAGACCTAGGTTCACCGTTGATTGGGCATCTTTGTGGTAAGACTCCGCATACGCTCCCGTTAGGAGAGAATGGAAGATTATGATCGTCTCGTCTAGATCCCATATGAAGACTTTCTTAATGGCGGACGTCGAGTTGGTGCTATTCTTCTCCGCCCGGATTGAGATCATACTGTTAACATTGTACACACCCTGTTTGTTGATACTTCTCGCCCGACTGTTGCCGGTTGGCGACAGGGGCGGACTTTGCGGTGTGTACTTCTGCTGCTGAATGTAGCTATTTTTAGGATCAGTGTAGGGCGGGTAGTTCGCCGGGCTTGTTGGCACCGCGCCAGGATTTGCCGTGGCGAAGTAGTAGTCGCCCGATGATCGGTAGTAGGGGAAGCCGAATGTCTGAGAGGGGTACATGAGTTGAGGGGTGTAGTTGTAGTAATGAGGAGGTTGCTGTTGATGCTGTTGTTGTTCGTATTCCTGACCTTCGTCCTCGCCAGCACTCTTCCTACGCTCATCGTACGAATATGTCACCGTGCTGAACTCCTGATACGAACCCGCAGCCGCCCCATTGCTGCCCCCTCCTCCTCCCCCCGACGCCACAATACTCTCCTTAGGCTCCTCCACCTTCACTTCACCCGCCGTGTCGGGTACAGGTGGCGGGCTGCTGCCCGCGCCGCCTGCCTGCTTGTCCGGGTCGGGCGGTAACTCAACCTTGGGACGTTTACTAACCCTCTCGAGATCCGGTTGCCCGGCAACATGTTGCTCGTTGTTGCTCATGGCGTGTATGTGTATGATAACAACGTTAAACAAGAGAAAGAGAGCAAGAGTGAGTAAGAGAGTGTGTGAGGTAGCTGTGAGGGAGGGAGAGAGTGTCAGGTTACGCGGTACGCGCGCTAATTCAGTGTCAGGTTACGCGACAGGTGTATAGCAGAGCGCGAGACTCTAGCGTGAGTGCCGTTATGAGGGAATGTATTTCGTGTATACATTCAGTGTACAATGTATGACAGTTCCTTCTGTACGTTACATGCCGTGCGTGATGGTCAGATTGGCGATGAATTGTACATCAAACAAAGTTTTCCAAGTTTTCCAAGTGAAAGGATGTTGGAAATAAAATACTTGAATTCTCAAATATTGAGTAGAGTAGCACAATGCGCAGTGCATACTTCAAGTGAAAGTTTTCACTCTGATCATTATTCATTGAATTGACCCAATCCCAATCATTAATTAGTTACCTAATCAATTCATTAATTCTCCATTCTTTCTCGTGTTCTCGAACTGTAACAATAATCACCAAAATGTATCGAATCCATATTCCATGTCCCTCTTCTCCATAATCTCAGAAATGGAAAAGCTTAGTCTTGCGATCACTCCTAATGAAATAGCAACGAAAGAGAGAAACAGCAAAAGTGGAAATGACCGTGTTGGAATCTCCTATTTCATAGATCCCCGTCTCTTCATTCGAGAGAGGCAATATGATCCAGGAAAATCTCTAGGTTTCTGTTACAGTTGTATATGGAGTGTCATATTGCCGCTGCCAATGGGTGATGAAAACTTGCCATCATACCCTCTCCGTTGTATTGAGAATGGTCCCAGTGCTTCTCAAATAACTCGAAATATCGATATGATATATAATATAACACTCAAAATGGCACTTATAAAACGTGATATGATGTCACTGCTATGAGAATGTTTGTCACGCTCAAATTCGCGTCATATTCGACACTGACGATTGTCGACGCGCTCCACGGGAAATAATCTTCCCCCGTAGAATCTAACAAGAATGCTCCCACCCCCAGGTTTGCTGTGAGCAGGAGGGGCAGGGCGAGGTGTTCATCGTGGATCCTGCCAACCCTAACGAGATTAAACAGAGCTTCGTCGCGACCAAATCCTCCATCATCTGTGTATCGTATGTTCCTGCAGCATCGCCCGTTCTCGAGTTAGGTACGATGTCAGTGAATGTCAGTTTCAATTCATGGTGATATTTAGGGGTTTTGCAAGAGTATGAGAACCTCTCTTGATCATTCCATCACGTTGCCAGCAAATATGTGGTTAATTGTCTCATGTCTGAGGGTATATTAATTGTTTAGTCTGTCAAGAAGTATCCCAAAATCTCTTTACCCCACCTCCACGACTCTCCTCTCCCACCTCTAGAGATGGTTTGTCTGAACGAGGATCAGCTGAGTGACAGCAATAACGAGGAGGAGGAGGGGGATGATGACGATGCATTTGAGGTGTGTAACGTGAGGGTCGCCGAGCAGCTATTCCGACATAGACCTACCTTCTGGATGGGAACCCAAAATGGATTGTGAGTTGAGTGATAATTGAGGTTGTTGTGAAATGGTTTGATATGGGTGCGATACTTAGGTGATTGCTTAAAATAGTCAATAGTCAAATACCTAGTCAAATAGTCGAAGTGTAAACCAGTTATTGTCCCTAGGAAATGCCGTTGCCACCACGACATCGATCAGCATCTCTATGCAATACTCGAATATCACCAATATTGATTCATCACCAATTTCAGTGTGGCAATCCACTCGGCCGTTGAACAATGCGATGTTTTGTTGAGAAGAGCCCGGCTCAAAGATTCTGTCCTTGAGATCAGGTAAATCGAGGGAGATTGTGAGACTAAGGTTTGCGTGACTGCTTCGCATCCATAAATCGCTAAGAAAGCTATTATTTTGACGTCTGCCATTGGCCCAAACTGTTCAGTTCACTATGAATTACAGCTGTTATTGTCCAGGCACTGTAAAGATGAGGAGATAGTGCTAGCTGGGTGTGCAGATAGCAGTGTCGCTATATTCGGGAAAAATAACAACTCCTGGGATTTGGACAACTACCGACTCGTGTATCTAGGTGAGGATACCGCGTTACCATGGTGATCACCTGAGACACGTGACAGGGGAGAATGCATCATCACGTGCGAAACACCACACGTGCTAAACTTCGACAATGCGCCATACTGTAGGGCCATGGCCAAGTTTAACCTCTTTTCACTTCTCCTCTCTCTACACTCCCTTGACACCTGCCCCCTTGACACCTCGCCCCCTCTAACACCATGTTCTAGATAAGCGGAACTACTTGAACCGATGCTATGGTAAGCTTGATCTGATCTTCTACCACCTCTCTTACTCTGCGTGTGTGTGCGTCTCATCTATCTATATTCTGCTCAACACTGAGAACACTGATCATGAGATATATTCAGCCGCCGCTATGTCACCGTTAACTCACCCTTCTTCGGGTGTTTCTCTTCAATTATTGTGTTTGTGAAGCACGGTTGCAAAATACGAACTATGTATTTGCTGGGAAACCAATCTCAGATTATTGATTTTAATTCAGCTGGTGCGAGGCCCAGTTATTTTAAATGTGAAGCATGGTTCAGATTTGGGAGATTTCAGAGTTGACGAAGTGAATACGATAATTGATTCATTTTCAGTTCGGTTCTTGACAAAAATGAACTCAATTAAAAATCCCATGACCGTGGTGAGAGGTATAGATTGTGTGTAGGTTCGGGCATGGCTGTACAGTGAAAACCACAGAATACTTGTATGATTGGAGATGGTACAGCTGGACGAGATTGTGTTTTGAGTGAAACAAAAACTTGGCGAATTTCGATTCTTGATCACCCAGGAAATCTTAGACGGGGTTATTGGAGAGCATTATACTCTTTGGATCTACTTTCAGCTTGAGTTACTTTGAGACCTCTTATCTCAGGAAAGACATCGACCAACCTTCCCGTTTCTGTGATTGTTCCAATTCGAGATAAGGTCGCTTGGGTTGGATACGGTGGAAATATCGGGGTTCTGACCCTCTCGCCCAAGATCGAAATGAAGGTCAGTGAGGTGTTTATATTGGAAGGATTCTCCAACAAGAATAGATGTTTTTGCGTGGCATCTCACGCGATACTCCTATAATCACGCGTTGTTTACACGTACAGGAGAGTCACGTGTTCAGTGAAAGTGAACGGTCGTTGGTCACGCACATGGTCCCTATCGGTCAGGGAGTGTGGATAGCGTGTAAATTCAGTTGTATCATCACCCTTCTCGACTCGGCGTCCCTCCAGCCTCTACAACAGGTGGATGACCACTTTCATCACCATGATAACATACATGGTGACTTCATTTTGGTTCTTGATGACGTTACCATGGTGATGACGTTACCATAGTACCTAACATACATGGTGACGTCATATTGGTTCTTGATGACGTTACCATGGTGATGACGTTACCATGGTGACATGCGATTACTAAATTTTGCACAGGTTAACATGGAAGAGGTTTTGAAACCAGTTTCAGTATCATATGGATTCACTACTCTTATCCGCGTTTCTGCAGTCCTGTGTCACAGCAATTTGTTATGGATCGGAACTTCACAGGTAATAGGGATAGGCGATTACTCTCTAAATAGTTACCATGGTAACAGCAGCTTGCATGACGTCACCATCTCAGGGTGCCATGGTGACGATCCCACTGAAGAGTCTCGCGCCCACTTCGTACATCACCGAGCCCCCGGCGGCTGACCAAGTCCCCATGTTCGCCGTCAAGGATGAGGCTAGAATTTCACTCCACGGACATCAGGGAGCTGTCAGGTATGACGTCATAGAAATGAATATGATGACTGCTGACGTCATACATGATTCCATATGAACTGCTCATCACTGATAACATCAGGTTCATATCGAGGCCTCACTTTCAAAATTATCAGGTTTATTCTCGTGGCGAACTACCGTGACGAAATATCGGAACGGCGTAACAGCGATCGGCGAACGTGCACTCGGATCGTGCTGAGCGGCGGCGAGGGATACATCTCGTACCGTGACATTGACGCCGGTACTCTGAGTACCATCCGGCGTGGGAGGATAATCCGTGGATTCACCGATCATTGTCACTTGATTGCGTGGGATGTTAGTGGACAAACGAACTCTATCACTTGATATGAAGTGGACTGTGGACCATTACTCGCTGTCACTTGATGAAGTGAACAAAGTTTCTAACCTTGGCGCTATAGGTAAAGTGGATTCTTTCAATTATCATAACTGGACAGTGGACAGATTTACTTTTATCCCCGTAAGTTGGTATGTTTGCAGTCTCCGCTCCAAGCCCAGAATTCGGTAAGCGGTGGCTGGTCCCCCAGTTTATTTTTATCGTTCCATGATCAAGACATTCAGATTTTATGTGATCATCATCATTAGGTTCATTATGATATGAACTACAAGTGCTCCCAGTGTTTTTTATCTGCACGCCATACTGTTAGATATCCGAAGTAATCTATACGCTAATTGATCATGAGTTCTAACTTCTAAGCACTATCATAATTCATATGTAAATGTTTCGATCAAATAGATTTCTTTTCAACTAAAAATTCTGATTCAAAGATTTCATTTATAACATCCGTTTTCTTATTTTCATTGCATTTTTGTTGATTCCATTATTGCAGGTTATCGCTAATCAATGATTGTTACTGTGTTAGAATTTCAAGTCGCTTAAACTGGTTTAGTTTTAAGTTGTTCTAGCTCTGTATGTGTTGATTTGTTACTATTTCTGGGATGTTTTGTAATAATTACCAGTTTCATTTGAATTGATTTGAATTTGATTTTTCGGAGGTGATAGATTTTCTTGATTGAGCCTTATTTTTATTGATCATAGCTTCTGATCAATGTTGCTTTTGCCACGATCTAATATTCTCATTGTAGGTTGACATGGCACCTAAACCTCTTGTCTATCCAGAGCCCAGGAAAGAGGAGTGTGTGGATAACATCCATGGTTGCGAGGTGATTAATTAATCGATTAATTAATTGATTGATTGATTGATTGATCGATTGATTGATTGATTGATTGATTGATTGATTGATCGATCGATCGTTTACTCCCCAGGTACACGATCCATATCGCTGGATGGAGGACCCTGATGCACCTGAGACAGCTGAATTCGTAACCCTACAAAACAAGCTGACGTTCCCCTTCCTGGACAAATGCCCAGTTCGGGACCGTTTCCATGACACCCTCACCGATCTGTTCAATTACCCCAAGCAGGGGTGTCCCTTCAAGCGAGGAGACAAGTTTTACTACAACTACAATACGGGACTCCAAAATCAGAGGTAGTTAGAGTTGAGTGACTTATCAAATCATTGTATGCAGTCAGTGAGAAAGAATAACCCCCATTTCTCAATCCCATTCCTCATCCAACCCCCTCAATTCATAGCGTGTTATATCAACAAGACACAGTGGACAGCAAAGCCAAGGTGTTTCTGGATCCAAATCTTCTGTCCAAGGACGGAACAGTAGCTCTGTCCTCTCTCTCCTTCTCTCAAGATGGGACAATCCTCGCTTACACGCTCAGTCAGTCTGGTAGTGACTGGAAGTCTATCAAGGTTCGTTTTCGTATGAACTGAGAATCAGTGTTTCCCAGAAAATGTTGTGTTTCGATGCGAAGCGATTTCTTGAACTAATGATGACTCGCACAATTTCCGAAGATGGTTTCTTCAGTAATGTCTTGTCTCCCAGTTCATGAACACTGCTGACGGGTCTGCACTAGAAGATGTCCTGGTGGATGTGAAATTCTCCTGTCTATCATGGACTCATGACAACAAAGGTTTGAGTCCAAGTTTCCTCACGAAAATGCATGCTATTAGAGGGTATTCAAAATCATCAATGACATTTTCTTCCAGGTTTGTTCTACAATAGATATCCTAAAGCTGAAACCGACGACTTGGGTACAGAAACCAACAGTAACACCAACCAAAAGGTCAGTATGCGCTCACTCACTCACAAGACACTCCCTCATCCAGTCTCTCACTCACTCATTCATACGCTCACTATTCATTCCCTCACTCCCTCACTCAAGTCCTCTATTTCTCAGTTGTACTTCCATCGTCTCGGAACTCCACAATCGGAAGACCAACTCATAATCGAACTCCCGCATGAACCACAATGGATGCCGTAAGTCCCCACTCCCCATCTCCAATTCTCCGTATGCAGATTCCCTTTTCTCTCAAGTTTTTCTTGATGGTGTCCAAATATTTTGGATCCACTCCAATCTTCTTCATTCCAGGAGCTGTGAAATTTCGGATTGTGGCTACTACATCATTGTTACAATCAGTAAGGGATGTGAACCCGTTAATCAGTTATGGGTCTCCAAGATGGACGATTTCTCGCCCCTCCCCTCTGAGGAGTTGAAGTTCGATGTGGTGATCGATAACTTTGACTCGGGATACGATGTGAGTTTAACATGACAGAAAGCATGGTCTAAGTTCTTACCCTGTTACCGAGGCTGTAGGAAATTTGAATTTTCCATTTGAACCACACTGGTTTACTTCAAGAATCGGCGTTGTTTTTTTGGAACAATCCCAACCCACCGATCTTCCCTAGTACGTGACGAACAAAGGCAACGTCCTATACCTGAAGACAAACTCTGGGGCTGACCGATACAAGATCATCACTCTGAATCTGGAAACCAGGGTATCGCACGATGTGGTCCCAGAGTCGGAGTGGGTGCTGAACTGGGTCGGGTGTGTCCGGGAGGATCTCCTCATTACCTCGTATAATCAGAACTGTGTGGTGAGCATCCCCTGATATCGGGTAGTCGAATCTTGGGGGTCTGGGGGTGCCATATCTTCGCCAATACTGAATCTTGTTATTAAAGAAATAGACCAGTGTTGATCGTGAGACGTGAATGCATTTTTTGAGTTCTCTATTCCCATTTATATCCTCAGGATACGCTCAATATCCACCGGCTATCAGACGGGATCAGAATACAAGCCATCGATCTGCCTCCTGGTAGTGTGGTCGGGTACAGTGGCCGCTTCCAGGACACTTTCGTGAGTCAAATCGAGACTTTCTAGATACTGCTTTTTTCAAGGAATGAGAGGCTGTAGAATAGCAGAAGTTCATAATAACGAATATGATTATGCTGCTATAAAATCTCGTGGTTATAATTGGAGTCTCATGGTTTTCAGATCTACTTCAAGTTCATGTCATTCATCAACCCTGGTGTGATTTACTACATTGACCTCTCCCACGAGCTTGAGACTTTCACTGCAGAGGTCAGTCAGTGCTATGATAGCTGTGCTTGATGCAGGATGCTGAAATACCAGTAACTCAACTGATGTACTCATACAATCTTCCATCTACCCACTCCATACTTCTTCACTGAAACTTCTATCTATCAAAACCTATCCCCATAAACTATTATAGGTATTCAAGGAGACCCCGATAAAGGGATTCAACAGCTCTGACTACGAGACTAAACAGATATTCTTCGAGAGTAAAGATAAGAAGAAGATCCCTATGTTTATCACTCACAAGAAGGTTTGATGATGCACGCGCACACCATGGAATTGGAAAAGTGTTTCATTGATAAATTGAGACACTTTGTGTGAAGACTGAGTTTTTCAGTGGGAACCCTATTATCTCAAAGCACCTCATTGCATTGAACCAACCAATCTTCACCAGTCACCACCCGACAGGACATTGTTCTGGATGGTAGTCATCCTGCACTCATGTATGGATATGGCGGATTCAACATATCGCTCTCCCCCTCCTACTCCGTGTCTAGGATGATATTCATCAAGAATCTGGGAGGAATCTACTGCCATGTCAACCTCAGGGGCGGAGGGTAAGAGGAGGCTGAAATGAAGTCGGGATAAAGATATTTCCTTGTTGTCTTATCATGCAGACTGTGAATGTTGTGTTTCAGCGAGTACGGCAAAGACTGGCATCATGGTGGAAGTCTGGCGAATAAGCAGAACGTTTTCAACGACTTTATATCTGCTGCTGAGACCCTTCATGAGCTGAAGTACACCTGCCCTGAAAAGTAAGCCAATGAGAGCACATGCCACATAATATACATCACCAACTCAGACCATTGACTGAGAATTATTGCTTCACTCAAGTTCTCATTTCGAACGACCACGTAAATCAACAATTGAGCGTTAATAGAAATTGTGGTAAACAGGCGCGTTATGATTCACTTCCGACTACATTGAGCATGACAGTGAGCCACATATTCCAGGCTAGCTATAGAGGGAGGGAGCAACGGTGGCTTGTTGGTGGCAGCATGCGCAAACCAGCGACCAGATCTGTTTGGAGCAGTGATCTGCCACGTTGGAGTACTGGATATGTACCGGTTTCACCGTTTCACTATAGGTAAAACCCATGGTGTTGTCGTAATTAGTATTCTTCACCAGCTTTTCTGAATCTGATCAGGGCGACCGCATTTGTTCTTATTAATTCTTGGTTATTCATGATTGAGTATGAACTATGATCTAAAGATGTATCCCATGCTCCATCATGAGTATATTACATAGATTATAGAACACTCTTTGAGTAATGAATGAGTGTTCCATGTCCAACTCCTACTATAGGACACGCATGGATGACAGAGTTTGGGAACCCTGACATTGCTGAGGAATGGGAGTGGCTCCGCCACTACTCCCCTCTCCACAACATTCCCTCTGAAGGGCCATACCCTGGTATTCTCCTGCTGACCGGCGACCATGATGATAGAGTGGTACCCCTCCACTCGCTCAAGTTCATCGCAACTCTGCAGTCACTCCACCCCTCCAACCCACACCCGCTCCTAGTTAGGGTGGATACCAAGTCGGGTCATGGGGCTGGGAAACCGACCTCCAAGAGACTCAGAGAAACTGCTGATGTCTTCGGTTTCATAGCGAAACAGCTCAATATATCTTGGTGTAAGGGGTAGCTTACTTTTCAAATATATTAGGCTGTTCAATTTTTATGAGAACCACCTGTTTTGCAGCGTAGCTGTATCCCACTTTTCTTGTTGAATTATTGCTTGATGTGATGTTAAGTGAATATTGATTAAGTTGAAATTACTTATCCGTAACCTTTCCATATATACGCATGTTCCCCAAAATAAATCTGATTATAGTCGCAGAGAATTTCAGAGAGATGACAAATAAATAAAATGCCCCCCCCTCCTATAGTCCCCGATATTTATAGACTATCTCACAAAGCAGATGAAAATGGCAGTATCTCTATCTCTCAACAGTGGGGAGATCAGAGCTGATGGTGTGGAGGATGTGGCAGATGTGTTGGGAATTCATAGCGCCTCTCCGCGATCAGATATATTAGGGAAGACGACATAATGGGTCAGTGGACGGTGTCAGCCAGTTTTGTTGCTGATGCTCAGATCCCCATTGCTCAGAACACCTGCGCAGTCAATGTCCGACAGTTTATCACGACTCAGGTGAGTGCGATTGTAAATCTGTTTAATCGTATTTATCATTCTCCTTTCCCCCATGGCATTCCCCCTATGGCATTCCCCCATGGCATTCTTACTCTTTGGACCGACCGCTCCCACGGCGATCATCCCCCTAAAACAAAGTTTGGCAAACGACAAAAATATGATCATTTACTATTAGTAGCANCCCCCCCTCCTATAGTCCCCGATGTTTATGGACTATCTCACAAAGCAGATGAAAATGGCAGTATCTCTATCTCTCTCAATAATGGAGGGGAGCTGGTGAAGCGGAGGATGTGGCAGATGTGGTGGGAATATCCATTCCGCCTCTCCGCGATCAGATATATTAGGGAGGACGACATAATGGGTCAGTGGACGGTGTCAGCCAGTTTTGTTGCTCAGATCCCCCATTGCTCAGAACACCTGCGCAATGTCCGACAGTTTATCACAATTCAGGTGAGTGCGATTGTAAATTTGTTTAATCGTATTCATCATTCTCCTTTCCCCCATGACATTACCCCCATGGCATTCTTGGGACCGACCGCTCCCACGGCGATCATCCCCCTAAAACAAAGTTTGGCAAATGACAAAAATATGATCATTTACTATTAGTAGCACATGAATTGCTACAAAGTTATATTATTCTCAGCAGCAAATATATATATTAAAAACTAGTCGGTCTGTATACGGATATCTGTTTTGATCCGCTCCAATATGTTGACTCCACTCCAAAGACAAAATAATAAGTATTTAACACCTCGAATCGGAGAAAGGAGGGGGAGGGGCGAGCTAGCGGAGAGACTGGTGCTAGTCAATATGGTGCCCTAAGGTCGGCAAACTATCTGACTTTCATACGCTCTCGTCAAGCAAAAACAAGTGGAAGTTGTACTAAATCTAACAATGTGTTTTAGTACGGACAGACTGATTGGAATCGCAGTGAAGCAAGCTTTGTTATAATGCAAACTGGGGTGGCTCGAGAGAACACACGGTTTATAGTGCTTAAACGTGCGTGTGTGTGTGTTTGTGCATGCACGTGTTCGTAAAAACACTCCCTCATTTAGTCATAGAGAATACGTACTGCATATATATCATGTGTTTAAAGTTTAATAAGTACTTGGATTTCAGCTATAAGAATAGACGGAATAACGATGGCTGTATACAGTTTGTTACTTCCACCAAGTAAAGAAAGAGCGATGGGAAACAATTTTCTTGGAGAAACATTCTCAGAGAAAATAAAAGGGAGACTATATTAGAGGATTAGGGGAGAATTTTAATACTTTGATACGTCATATACTTGGGAAAAGAAACGTTGTGAATGATATATATGAGAAAACACCACTGTTTTAACTTTCTCTGCGGATGTTCTAGACCCATGGGCATCCGCTACAGTTTCACACCTTTTTTTTACAAATTTAAATCAGCAATTGATCTTACAAAATGAAACGAAGTGATTCAAAATACCAAGCAAATTATCAATCAATAATTAGGTCAATATAATATATGTATCATTGTGACAGTCACCTTCTATTCATTAAACTATTAAATAACATGAAAACGTTCAAAAAATAGGTACGGTCCTTTTGTATAGTCCTCTAACTGCAAATAACGTGACTGAGCCGATTCAAAATCCAAACAAAAATCAGTTTAGCACGTGTCATCACACGTGCTACTATGAAACACGTGTTTCAGAACATTTGGGGGATCAGCTCTGGGTATTCCATGAACTGCCCAATTGGACCAGAGTTCTGAGCTGGCTTTGGAATAGTAGAGCGTCCGCTGCAGCCCCGAGGTAGGGTTGCTAGGGGGGAGGAGAGTGTGAGTTACATCTTCGAAAAAATGTACATTGTACAATGTAAATTGTACATTGTTCACCATAATAATATGTACACTGTGCATTACACCTGATGATTATAATTGTCAATAACACAGGTTTTTTCCCGTCAGGAAATAACCGAAGTATAATACCTGGTAGAGAAGAAGGGCTGGAGATCGATGGATTTTCTTCATGTCCTCCGCTCGGTGTCGCTCCTTGCACCTCCTGTTCTGGAACCATCTCTTAACCTGCAATGGGAGATTGGTGTGAAGTGGTGTCAACAGAAGAGTGGTCTGTCAAGAAGTGGTGTCAACAGGAGAGTGTTAAGTCATGCGTCAACAGGTTTAGAAGAGATTTCTGCAACATTTTCGACCCCTACCCTGAACCTCACTAAGCGACCCTAAACCTCTGTACTGAAACAGGTATTTAGACGATTCGAGCGGTATGTAGATGATTTTAGTGGACGACAACTTGACGGACTCACAGATTGGACAGCTTTTTAGCGGTAAGTTTCGCAAGATTTGGCATCTTATTTGGCAATCTTACGACAATTGTTGTTCTACGAACCGATAACGATAATCCCATCGTACACCAATGACAAATTGTTTTAAACTCGATTATACCAGTCAATGATTGGATTGAAAGAGTGTCGGGTTTAGTATTTATAGTTGGGGCGAAGGAATGCTGAATGCTCCAGAGTTTCGAATGTAGGAGTCTATAGCTGCTCCTACATTAGTTCAGTCTCTGTCACTTGAAGAGAACCCTGATTTCTCATTTCAAGAGTTGAAAGCTCATCACGATCACGATAATGACAAGCTAATTAGGGGGGATTGTGCAGCTTTCACTCAAAACAACGTGTAACTGTCCCCGGGTGGATTTGTGTTGTGATATCATGATTTGTGGCTCGTGCTAACTGGCTCCCGTTAACGGAGCAGCTCTCTCATCCGCCCTGCGGTCGCCAGCATTTTTGACTCCCTCGAATTGACAGTCACTAATTCATCGGACACGACTGAGTGGTCGAGTTGGTGCAGGTCACGTGATCAATAATCACGCGTCACGTGACCCCTGCTTTCAATCACGTGACCTCGAAATTTCCCATGGATCACGTGATCAGCTCGTCATTGTTTGTTTAAGAGCTGTAGCTCTTGACATAATATCGTGAGTTATCCCTCCGAATTCCATTATCTGGCAAAGAGAGGCTGAGAGAGGGGGAGAGGTACAGGCTATCGGAGCGAGGTACTTGAACCTCATTCTAACCCTGTCCCTACAGGTACTAAAACACCTCTAGTACCTGTCACACTCACTCCCTCCCTCCCTCCCCCCTCTGCAAATGTAGTATGTGTTATGTAGAACACTCACACACACACACGTCAACTATCTCTAATTCACATTTCGGGAGCTTGTCATTCATCGGGCTAATAATGACCCGGATTCCTGGTGTCGCGGCGGACTCTCAAGGCGGTATAGGAGCAATTTCTTCTGTATCGTGGGATGTGATCATGGAACAGGGAAGTTTGTATGTGTTTGTGTATTGATTACGGAGTGTCACGATGAGGAAAGAGGGGAGATAGTGTGAATCAGGATCGAATTTGTGAGATGAAAAGTGATATTATCCGTTATGAGGGTATGATGATTGGAATGGGGAAGTGTGAGGCGGTGATATAGCTCATATCAGCCCAGAGACATGCTGGGGGAGTAGAAGAGTGACTCTTGGAGTGAGGGATGAAAAGTGCTTTATGAAGGAGCAGAGAAGAGCGGATAGATTGGTGCCTGGTGCGGGACTGGCAGTGCTATGCACATTAGCTGAGATTCTCCCCCTCTCTCCCCCTCTCCCCCACACACTCACAGTTCTACCCTGACACTGTGCCACGTCATACATCATTGTACCAAGCATTATCTCGGGCTACCTAGCACCTACTAGAGCAAACAAGGAAACTTCACGGATTCCACTAGTCAAGCAACCGTCTGTTGACCTCGTTATTGCTTGATGGGACCATTGGAAGCTTGCCAAAAATAACAATTGCCCCTAATTGTCCCTCTCGATATGTTAATGGGTTCGAGCGATGACATTGTAGCCACTTTAAATGCAATAATAATTTGGGGATTACTATAATTCCGCGATCGTAAGTATTATTTGGGATAAAAATAGTGGTCAAATGTGGTAACGGTTTCGCGCGCGCGACACTACCCTGAATCGATGTTGGGGCCATATTCTGCTTGAGAATTCCGATGGTTCATGCCTCATCAACACGATTCTAAATTGTGTAATTCAATTAGAGGATATTAGGGAGAATGATTCTACTTGACAACGATCATCTTATCGTCATGATCTTGTGGTTTACATCGCTATATTTCGTAATGGAATTGTTTTCACCATGGCATTCATGCCATCAGAATCATTAAGTAACATCCGTGAAGTGATGGATGGACAATATGATTTTCATATTCTAATTATCCCTAATTTTCAGAGGTTACCGTGCTGAAATCTCCTGGGAATATTCGCCGCTGTATGAATGCATGGAGACTCAACGCTCAACAGAGAAGTAAGTAAGACATTATCCGTGCACTATCCGATTAACAAAAACAGTGACTCTCCTGAATGAACAAGATAGATCCTAATAAACAATCCCATAGGTCCCCTCTACCCCCTCGCAAAAACATTCTCACATTCCCTCTTGATTACCTGTACATCGCTCATAGAGAGGGCCGCTGCTAGGTTCAATCTATCCACCGCACTCAAATACTGCGATCTTTGGAACTTCTTCTCTAATTCATATACCTGTGTGATAAGGGAGATCTGTTAACCTCAGCTGTTGTCATGGTGACCGAACACAGGTTGTCATGGTTGGTTACCATTGGTAACATAGCACGTGGTATACTGGGTATATCCATCTAATATAATCTTTATTATAGTAACCGTTATCATATGGGCGTGTCTGAAACCAGTACTGCGAGTCACTTGATGAGCATTGAGCAGTGATCATTGGCAGTATTATATTTGGTGAGCTGGCTTCATGGCTAATAACTGATTTCAACTTGTCTTGAGTCTACAAATTTATATGAAAACCATCACTTTCAGTGGTGGTTGTAGTGATATCGCTATAAGGGTTTCGGATAATTGGTGAACTGATTGAGTGAACTGATTGAGTTGGATTGCCAGTCACAGCTCCTCCCTAGTCATGACATCATGATCAACACGTCATATATAATACTCACAATTATGTCATTATCATAATCAGATGATCGGAACGGAATTACACAATATTGAGTATCTGACAGCTATAAGCATGACAGGTTCTGTATACGTGATAGTAGTTATTTTGGTAGTTATGTGTAATCTAGTACGGACCCCCGGTAAAATACTGAATTTTAAACACACCGAGTGTAAGCAGATCATGTTTAATGGGATATCAAACTCTGTGTCACGCTTGAACTGTTATGGACAACCCCTCTCGATTTTGTTATTTAACCTATCAGCGAAAACTGACTCCCAAAAGAGCTAAGTCACCATGATAGGGTATAAACGTTTAACTGATGGGACCCTTATTTAACGTTATCACGGGCTAAGTGTTACGACCAAATTGCTTCGTGGACCAATTATCGACACTTCTGATGCCAGTATTTTGACAGGTAATCCAGCTCTGACAGCAGCGGTTCACATGGTGGGTCAGGACTAAGGAGCGACGAGTTTCAGGTAATTTTTCACTTTGAATGTATGCCCTATTAGTGGAGTTTTTATTGAATAGAAAAACCCATCCCGGTGATGCCATTGAGGATGCATTAGTATAAAGCGTGACGATATGGGCATGGTCATGGTAGAATGAGACATCACGCAATATGTAGGTAAAAGTGGCTTCCCGTGCCTGGCTCATAGTGCAGCACCATATTGGAAAGAAACAATTTCCAAGCCCAAGGTTAACTTATTCTGAGACCTTGGAAAAGCTTAATGGTAGTTTCGGTTCTGATAATATACCGTCAACCAGAGACAAATGATAAAATCGAGGGATTTTCAAATCTATAGTAAGCTTACCTGTGCCGATGAAAATGTTGTTCGTGTTCTCTTTCGCTTCCTGTTCTTGAAATCTGAAAGAGATCAGTGTATTGAGATGGAAAGAACAATATGATGTATGAAGGGTAAGTCATGCGACTTATATAGATTTGATCTGCCCGAGATTTCAGACACGCACACTCCAATGGGGTTCTCCCTTAACAGTTTACCATTGGAGTGCTCATATAGTGAGTATGGGGGACTATTATAGTAACCCCCTTCTATTCATTGTGGCATAGCTCATAGGCCTCTCACGTGATCATACTAGTCATGTTCTTCTCTATATTTTCGATGGCCGAGAACTATTTCTATGTAGAATTCAATGTAGAATTCGTTGAAAAAAGCATGATATATATTATGTTTAGTTCTCACGATGGGTTTTGTGATACATAAAATAGGGCACATGTCGGTGTTGCTCATTTTACCTTCTCAATACTTCACGCTTTAACACAGTAATGCGGTTCACTTTATCATGAATTATGAGTTTGAGAAGTATATTTCAGTACGGTAGGGGCTATGAAAATGGAAAAAAGGGCGTTACATCCCCGTTTATGTTCGGAGTTAGGGTTATTAAGACCATATGTGGGAAGTTTTTGGGACTTGATTGTTCTTAATTATAACAGTGTTACACATGGCAGTGAGACACATGCCCAAGTTACACATGGCAGTGTGACACATGCCAATGTTACACCCGTGTCAGGGAAGGAATTTTGCATCAGGATGTCGCCACAGGATACATACTTCACTCCATTTAACTACTTCAAGTCGTGTGCTGATAGTGGTAGCGTAGGTAGCAGCGATTAAAATTGTCCCCGCTATAACATATATGTGTGTGTGCGAAACTGAATAGCGGGGTGATTTGTGTTTGTTTCAGTTCGGGAGATTGTTTTATTATTATTAAACTACAGAAAGACGGAGCTATGATTCAGTACTCTAACCTGATCTCACATTATGAACCATCAGCACCGTATTTGTAATTCCGGCACCAGGAAGATTAGGTCAAATTGGGGCCCGCGCCACTCCATATATGTATGGGTGCTGTATCATGTTTTGAGAGTGACTTGATGAGTGGAAAACCGAAATAGTTTTCAGAGAAACCTATTCTTGAAAGGAGAAATACTTTGATGATGAGGCCATCCAAATAACGTCACTTTGCTATATGATCTGAATGATTGTGTCATGTTATATTTCTTGAAATGGGCATTCTGACGTCATATGAAGGCTATGAGAGGAAGTTGGTCATGATGTAGATGTCATTTCATGGACACCTTGGCTCCAGCCGCAATCTGTACTCACTAATCACATAACTGACCCAGCTGTTTTTAATTGACTAATTATGTTGTGATTAGCTTGTTATGCCATGCAATTATTGGACATAGATTATCATGATTTTACGACATGAACTATAGCCTTACATGTCCAATGTCCATCTAATATCTGATCGGATTTCTAGACAAATCTTGGAAAGATTGATTGATTTTACAGCTACATCTTACAATATGTCCATCTAGCTTTACAATAAGTACCTCATGTTTCCAACACAAAACCTTATCCAGCTCTACATCTAAATCCAAGTGATCCAAGTTGCATCAAATTCATATCCAAGTGATCCAGTGTTGATCGTATGAAGCAAAGTAATTATAAAAACTGTTATCGCATCTAACTGATCTAAGCCATCGTGACTGTGATGGAACGAATTGGTTTTGTGATGAGGGAGCTTATGTTGTTCGGTGATTGTATTATGCGGGGAAATATCATTTTCATATCCTGGAAACTTTTATGAACTGGTCGAAATCTCATCTCAGAGTTTGTCTGTGTAAACTGAGGTTCGTGACCGCGATCTATAGAGCTTCTAACAAACATATGAAAAGAGTTCCATTCATATGCTGCATAAAGTGGAAAACTCATCTTGTATTTTGAAGGGAGGGCAACTTGGATCATTAAAATTTTGTTTTTCCACAACAATAGCTCGCGTTGAGAATGGTTATTTAATACTTTTTGAATTTTGACCGTTCCCAGCTACAGTATAAGTATTTGATGACCGTTGCCCTATTTAATAAGCTCAATCCTCAAGGCTTTTATCAATCATGAAGGGACTGGAACCTATCTCATTCTCAAGTTTGGAACCACTTTGCACTGGCGCTACCACTGCCACCAAAATCTGTTTCCTAGTATGAATAAATCTTAGTATTTTACAATACGATTGGTGGAAAGGCTAACTTTACATAACAACAGATACGATCTATCCATATCGAGTCTCTAACCTGTGTCCTCTGCGTACTGATCGTAAACTCCGTACTCCGAGCCGGGAGAATGGATGTAATCCTCGCCGCTCCGCCGCTCCTCCGTCACGCTGCTCGTGGTGGTGGCAGTTAAACTCGGTGAGGTTGCCGGCGGTTGAATTCCTGCGTCTGTTCCCGCCGCGTCCAAACCCAGGATTTGTTCTATCGAGAAGCTCAGTTTGAGTCTCTTGTTTGCCATGGTTCTCTATAATAAGATCGGAGTATTATATGGAGGCGTATGACTATATCGCTGATCCTATAAATCGGAAAATCGGAAAGCACGGAATAACAATGTGTTTTTTAATAACACAAGAGCTAAGAATGACAATGTTGGCGACTGTTGACGATATATTGCGCGTGAGTGCGCGCGCTACTCCAAAGTCACGTGATGTTTGGAATAACGCAACGAGCGTGCGCGCTGTCTGGTACTGGTAGATTTGGGTAAGGGTTACCATGGTGATCTCATGACGTCACGCTGGGTCCTGGGTAGCGGGGGGCTACGCGGAGGAAAACAAAACAATTGTTCGGAGGCGTGGTCAACTACTCTGTCCCATGCTGATAAAACACGGTATGGGTATGGGATAAACTTAAAGTTAATAGAGCCCTAATAATTTATCTCATAGTAAGTATTTATTAAGTGCTAACATAGTTAGAACAGGCTAAATTGCGGTTTTATATGCAAATTGCAGGCTGTGGTACTAGAAAATGGTAGTCCGTTGCGTGGGTGACATTATTTATGCATTGCAGTTCCTGGGTTCAGACTTTATTTCAGGTTGAAGGGCTGAAGCGACATATGAAGCGTCTAAATTTTAAATTTCAACAACGAAGTAGAAAGCGAGATGAAACGCCAAATTCTGATTCATTGCTCTACAGATTTAGATAGACACCAGTGGAGCGAAACTAATATGACGTGGGAATATTGATATTCCTGTTTGGGGGAAAAGTAATCAGGAAATTAGTGAAAATCGAGAGAAACATTGAGATGAGTAGAACTTGTTCGCACACCAAAATTCAGTGGGAATTATCGATATGAATGAACAACCTTGATCAATAACATAGTCATGCCAGGGCATGAGACGATCATTGCGAGAGTTTGCGAACTTTTAAAAACTGAATCATTGTGCTAATCCTTGTGAAAAGTCTTGCCTCGCCCTCCCTCCCTCCCTCCCTACGAGCCCTACATGCACACGAGCTTTAGTATGCTATGTTTAAACATATCGGGTGAAAAAGACGCCAGGGCGGCACTATACACGAAGGTGGCAGTACAGACGCGACTCACACTGCCACCAACACTACCCCCCCCCCTTCACAGTTCACATGATACTTGAAAATAGAAATCTAGGATGCACGGGCATACATAATGCGTCTCAAAATAGTGCAACAGAACAAGAACTGAAAAAAGTACGGCAATACTCATTCTCTGGCATAATAAATACAGAGAGAGAGAGGAGTAGATGCTAGAGTACGCAGACTGAAAGTCGGGCGCCGCGCACGCTTGAACACACGTCAACTCTCCTCACCAGCACGTTACAAAACAACGCACACTAAAAAACACACTTTATCTGACGACACGTGGGAAAAGAAAAACAACCGTTTATCTTTCTGTTTATGATAGAATCTGTGTGTGTGGAGGCACTAGATTGCTGCTAATGAGGTGTGATGAGGTTTTTTACACCGATATAAGGATCAAGCTGTAATTATCTTGGATATAATCTGGTGATATATTTGATTTCCAAACATCGTTAGGAGACTGATTGGGGAATAGGATGCATGATAACAGTTTCATCTCACTTATGTGATTTTCACCTAATGATATGTGATTAAACCCAGGGTTCAAGGTGGTCGCAGGAATTGAGTAACACGCACCGCACATCATCATATGTTATGGTTCCCTATGACAAGCATTGTGATGGCCGATGGTATTATCATAGCTGCTGTCTACCTTTGCGGATCATGTACGAGTAAAACCATCATAAGAGCACGATGAATGCCTATTTACCGGGTTAATTATTGTGAAAAGCTGTGTGGTTACATGATTATATTATTATTGGGCCGTGTTTTGGTGTTAAAATGGTGGTAATATCATTACGAGGCACGCGCTGCCGGTGTCAACCCGTCAATAGCCACGTGTGGGGGCTGTCAGCCTCTAACATTATAGGGGGAACCTGCAGTGGGGTTCGCCAAAACACACATTATGCTGATGAATGTACCCATAGGGAGGATAAGGGGTGGGGGCGAGTTCCATGATTGTAGGAACAAACGTCTAACATCGCAACGTCATTGTTCAGTGAACAGCTGAAGAAGCGGAGTGCTATCAGATATGAACTGTCTTTCGTCGTGCTGGCAAACAACCCGGACACAAAATATCACGATACTATAGATAGAGGATTCGTAACAGAATAGCTGTAGGAGATGAAAATCACTTTCCCGCATCGCGCTGCCTAGGAGCTTTGTAATTTGTCACACTTTTGTAGAAAGAATAACAATCTCCCATCTATGACTGTTGCGAGGGACCAGTATCCACAACTGTAGACAACAGAAACAGAAATGTCTCCTACATATCCAGTATTGTTTGATGAGACGTGTGTGTGTGTGTGTGTGTCAGTGTTTGTGTGTGTTTATGTGTGTGTGTGTCTGTGTGTGTGTGTATCGGTGTCTGTGATTGTGTGTTTGTGGGGGTTTTGTGTCTGTGTGTCTGTGTGTATCGGTGTCTGTGATTGTGGTTATAAATCACCTATCACGCACCCCGCAAGTGCTTATTGTTGAGATCCAGGAAATAAAGTCAGACACCGTTCTGTTATATAGGCTGCTGAGATACTACTTTGCATTCGATACTACATAGTCTAAACCCTCTCTTTATAAACATAACCCCCAATTATTAACCCTGTCCCATACGATTCGTTTGTCAGAATGCACCCTCTCTAATGATATACATGACACATGTTTAGAGACCTATCTGCCATGATTTAGACCAACAATCCCCGCCTGTCATCTTTTGGAGTGCTTCATTAAATGAATAAATTTGATATCGCGGACCACGGTTAACGCCTATTCTACATCATTTATTGGCGATACGAAGGAAATGGACTAACATGATGAAGTGCCTCCATTATTCGTTAGAAATTAATAGAACTGACAGTCACATTTATCCCACACTCGCAAAACCCCTGATACCATAGAGACACGCCTATTACTTTTTGGGAGAGTGGGGCAATGATTTTGCCCTCATCCGCCATCTGGCATTATGATAATTTAGAAGTAGATTAAACACACTGTTATAATTGGTGCAATAGCCGTTATTCCAATCGGTATTATAATTGTTTACCGTTTAAACCATTATAATTTTACTGTAGTTTGTCGTGGTTCATCATCTGAAGTCACGTGACACAACTACAGTAGTATGGGGCTAGGCCCGGGTTGGCGAGAACCGATGCAAATTGTAACCAGATACTACTTTGGAAAGTGCATGGGACTCGTCAAATCCTGCAACCCCTAAGTCACAAATTAAAGTGCTACCCACCATATAGATTAAATTGATTAATGTAAATGGTACAGCTATCATTAATGAAGGGTAATTATAACCGTCGGTTTCCCTTCTCTCATGTGAAAACTCCTGTCATGGGTACTGCAGGTGGTGTCATCGCTACTAAGCAGAGTTCCACATGGAAAACTGTGTCAACCATAGCAGTAGATTTTGATGATAAATAGGACGAGTAGTGTTGTTACGAACATTTTACTGTGAATATGTAATTAGTACGTAGGTAGAATATTGTACATTGTTTTATTGCTACAGTAAAATGTTCGTAACAACACTACTCGTCCTATTTATCATCAAAGTTACCAAAAGATCCCTCTTTCACACACCATAGCAGTAGAGAGAACTATAGAAAATGCCCCACCCCCCGCTCCATAGGTATGACTTATGACGGGCATGTGTTTGGATATATGGGGTACAATTATGGACCAAGTAAACCAATGGAGAAGTGGTAGTACTCGGTGATGATTGATAAAAGATGGGACATATTATTATTGTAATGGAGAAGATAAACCCACAAAGTGACAGGATCAATAATTGGGATTATGTCCCCCTTGATTTGTATCCAAATGAGACAAAAATAGTCATTCTGTAATTGCCATTCTAGACGCATTTCATCAGCGGTGTCATTATTAATAGCTCATGTGACATGTGTGATTGACAAATTGTATCTATCGAAGTTGTATCTCTTATATATTGGGATTTGAAAACCCAGACTTCTCCATCAATGTGTAATTTTCCCGCCGAATGGAGGCAGAAAATCGATAAAAGCATTTGTCCCGCTCTCTTGATCAAAATTATCGGTCACTAATTCGGGGCACTTTGCAATGGGCTTCATGAGCTGAGCTTTTAAGTAAGAGTGGTTGTGGAAAGTGCAGATTGTTTTAACCTTAAAAGCTTTTTATAGGCACTTTACTAGGAGTGGAAACTTTCAAATTGATGAAGAAGTTAAATTAAAAGTTTCCCGATCAAAATTAATCTGAGTATTTTCGTAGCTGAAAAGTGAAAGATGAATCAATCGAATCTATGAGTGACATAATTAAAGTGAGGCACAAAAACGCTTAATATTTAAAATCCAAAACACCTCATGGGACTTAAAAGGCGCGATTTTTGGCATTCGTCCGTTTATAATCCCCTCCCCTCCTCTATTCAAATTAGACTAAAGTTACTACTGCAATATGCTATAGTACAAAAACTAAACTTTATGTTATGAGGTCTTGTCGCACATGACTATCGATAGATTTTCGAGTTTCGATTATGGGCCGCATGGGATAAGATTTACGCGGTCGATTATATTTCTGTTAGTGTTATTAGTAGGCAATAAAATTTGTAACGTTCAACTTATAAATTTTATAATTTCGATGCGGATTGCGGAGATTGCAGTTTTATGAAGTGACACTCAGTTGATCACACTTAAGGAACAGCGTATATCAAGAGGAGGGGTTTGGTTTTTCGTTAACCGAAAAAAAACAGAAGGGAAAAGTGTTTTTGTTCTATTATTGGTACCTACTGAGTTTAAATAGGGCAGATATTTATACCAATGCGTTATGCTATGGTTGAATAATGAATACCCTCATAAAACAAAGAATATATATCTTAGAAAGTAATTAGATAAACGTCCTTATCCAGGCAAGTGGTGAACTAATTGCCGCCCTCCCATATCTTCCAATAGTTAATGGGTGATTTTGGTGGTTTTAATGGGATATAAGCACCAAAAACAAATATATTCATACGACTAAGGGTCTTATAAAGATAAGAGGTTTTTTTATTTTTCGGTCTGTTTAAAATTTATACAGTCACTTCGCAGTTAAATAGACTCCCGGGCGTTTACTGGAAAAACTACTTACCGTCTATGTGTGGGGCTTTGGCTATTAAAAAGGAGTGCCCAGAAAACGGTAAATACATTGTTTTTTATTCCAGGAAAATAAAAAAAAACAAGTTAATGATTGAAAACTCTGGTAAATCCAACGCTATCCTATTTTTCTGAACCTGGATATCGCTTCAGAATTCTAATCTCATAGCCGCTCCGTCTGATAGATAAAATAAAACCAAAAGTGAAGGAATTTAAATGAAACCATGTAGACAGTAAAACATGTTTTGTGATTTGAAATGCGTAATCAAGCAGGAAATAGGCGTTCATTCTCTGATACCCGAGCCGGATCGCGCAAGGAAATGGCAATTTTGTAAACGCAAAAAATATTAACAGTGAAACAATTTGCAGTGGAAACGAATATTGAAACTCGGGTCTACTTATTGCCGACCGATTAATAAGAAGCGAGATAAACCCTGTTTTAGTTGGTAGAGTAACGGCAATTTTGCAGATGCAACGGCGTAAATACTTAATGGTTCATGAGGCTATAAATAAAGATAGTTTACGGTTGGAGTTACAATTTTCATTGGGGAGTTTCTCACCAGATAACTTTGCAGGATTGACAACACTATGAGGACACAGTGCACAGCTAGATACATGGCTCAAGAGTGAAGCTGAGAAGAATACTTTGGACTCTGAATCGCAAGAGTTAAGGCCATTGTTGACTTTCATATTTCATCGTCAACTTAGTTAGGCGTTTCTCGATAACAATGGGTATCCAATAAGAATAAAGTTAATTGGTTTCGTACCGATCGATAATCAAGTTATCAAAACTCTGATTTTCATCGTTTAGAGAGCCGATGACGCACTGAGAACATCAAAGTTTGTCCTTTTCCTTCTCAAAGTCAAATGCTGCCTCACCTTTAATTCAGTTAACACCAACCTGGCATTGACCGATATGCGATAGTCATAGTGCCAGTGCACAGTGGTTCGATTGTCCGCCATGTTTCCTCATGTGCAGTTCTTTTCATACTTCCTGCTGTGAAATGAAAACTGAAAGTGAAAAGTCTTGTGGCCGGGCATTGGACAATGGCATGATTGTAAAAATGGAACAAGTAAAACCATTATTGCTTAACTGTTATCATTTTGATCATTAACTGTTATCATTATGATCATGTCCTTCACGTCGCACCAACAATATTGAATATGCAGTATAACTGTTAGAAATAGATGCTCACCAGTCACCAGTACCACTGCCTGGACAAGTCCCGTGTAGTTGTAAGATTTGACCCTTCCTTCCGTGAACGTCTGGCCTAGTGGCCTAATGGTGTCTGCCATTGCCCAATCTGCCATTCGCATTGTCAATGTCAGATGCACTGTGTGTGAACACGTTGCGCGCCCCTGTTCTACTGACTACTCAGTGAACTGAAAAGTCGTAGAAAGGAGCTACGCGCAGCGCGCGCGCGGAGTATTTGGGTCACGCAGCGCGGGAACATGCACTGTGAGTATGACTGATGCAGATGCAAATATTTACGTGAAAGCTCTAGCTCCAGTACTCCACGCGCGCGGCTCCTTTTTCGACTTTCCAGATCGCAGATTGCCTGTGTCTTGTCAGATTGCAGATCACAGATGTTATATTGTTATTTTATACCTGACCTGTTTCTTGCGCGCCGCGCGCGCGCCATCATATCGAAGGCATTCATCGCATTCGGCCTTCGAAATAAGGCGCGCGCCGCGCGCGCGCGAGAAACATGTCAACAAACATCTTCAACAACTTGTGTCTACGATATTCCCGGTAACCGCGCGCGCCGCTCATCGAAGACGCGTGAGCGAGATACAGAGGTCAGATATTAAATCTGACATGAAATATTCCCTATTGTGTACTGTCGGTGCCGCGCAATTAAGATTCCACTCTCGCTAGCCAATGCACAAAATTTAAATCCCGCCAGCGAGGGTAGCTGTAGGGAATAGGGATTATTCCTACAAATATCATTCTACAAATTTATCCTCTGTATTTCGCAAGCGCCTTCATCGAAGGCGCTAAGGCCTTGGATCTTAATCATTATTTTGCCAGATTTTATCTCACCTTTTTCATGTTTCTCGCGCGCGCGAGAAACAGAGGTCAGATAAAATCTGACAATGATTAATTATTCTGACAATGATTAATTATCTGTGATCTGCAATCTGACAAGACTGAAGACACAGGCAATCTGCGATCTGGAAAGTCGATTTATTATTATTTATTCTGTGTCTCATCGTCAAAAATAAAGGTCATGTTTTCATATCTTTTGGAGCTCAAGTTTTAACTTGTGTATTATGAGACTGAATGGGTGTTGCTTGATTTTTGACTACGATTTTTAACCACATTTAATCCTGGTAAAGTTGCCAGTCGGAATAGCAATTTTGGCAGTAAATACTGAAAGCAAGCTTCTTCTATAAGAACCATCCTTGCTGCAATTGAACTATGACTGAAGTAAGTGCAGTGATTTATAATAGCATGGAATTGTTTCATTGCTAGAATGAACAAAAGGCTGTGGTAGTATGAATAGCTGGCATGTGAAATGATTGATCTGAAGCTCAATAATTTCTATTTACTACTCAGTTATGGCTATGACAATGTAACTACAGATCACGATGAGAAGGGCCAATTCATTAGTTTCTCGTTGGGCTTCAACTTCCTTCATCTTTAAGTCAAAAGCAAATGCTAACTTGAGCAATTTCACTATCTATGAATCAAAACAGCAGCTAAGAAACTCCTATTTCAAGGTAAATTTGGAAGAGAAAATTTGTAAGCCTCTCATTGCTTCAATGTTAACATATTGGAAATTTCATGATTATAATGTTATCTTCCAATTACCAGTACACACTACTTGGTGGCACTGGTCTGATTTTAGCAGCAGAATGTAAAGAGAGAGTTAATGAAGAAGAGGACACTGAAGAATTATTGGCATTGTCAGCTGAATCAAAGACAGCTGATACTGATAGTACAGTATCTGATAATGATAATGAAGAGAGTGCAGTAGCTCCAGATATTGGAGATAGCAGGAGCGATGAAGATGAGGATGAAGCGGAAAAGCCCAAGAAAAAGAAGAAGAAAGGTATTGGGATTGTTAAGAGATAAGTAAAAAGTCAATGAATATGTGAGCCTACTTTTGTATTTAATGACTCTTTTCAGGTTTTGGAGAGAGGAAGGTTATGGAGTATGAAAATAGGATAAGAGAATTCTCTACACCTGATAAAATTTTCCGTTACTTTGCTACTGTAAGGGTAAGAAAATAGTTTATAACAAGATCTTTAATAGTGGGACAGGACAGAATCTGAATCCCAACATCATTGTCATGTTGCTTATGGACTCTTCCTTTATATGAAACTAGTCCTTGATGTAAAAGGTAGATGTGATTAGTTTCATTGTTTCATAAGAAGATATTAGCCTATAATTAACTAATCAGGTTGAATTTGAGAGTGGTAAAAAAGAAATCTTCATGACTCCAAAAGATTTCATGAGATCAATCACGCCTGGAGAACTTCAACCATCCCATCTCGGATTAGATATGTACCGTGATATCCCTCACTCAAGACTCGATTCAGTCAGTGACATTATTTGTTTACAACATAGTGGCTTAATCCTTGACTTTTTCATTGGTAAATGCTGACCTAATCCATGTTCATTGCACAGCACACAGATCATGAAGATGATGAAGATCAACCTGAGTTTCTCTCAAGACTTGCTCAGCATGGTCTCATCAGTTTCCAGGTTTTGGTGGCTCATTATATAGATTCTATTCTTCATATCCTCCAATTACACTTCAGCACCACACCATCTGCCACCTCTTCAAACAGTGTCTGGATCCTGTGTTAATGCCACTAATTTCAGGACTACATTTTCCTTCTGACTCTTCTCTCAACACCAAAACATGACTGTGAGATAGCCTTCAAGATGTTTGATCTGTATGGGGATGATACAGTCAGCTATCAGGAGTTCCTTGATGTGAGTTTCGCATCAGTTAAGTAGCAAAGTTATCGTATGATAGATAAGTTCAGATTACTTTATTTCTCCTAAAGAGTTGCAATAAATTCGATGGTTTCTTCAGACTAGAGCCGTGTTGGAATCACGCAGTTCGATGGGAAAGAGGCATCGTGATAATATCTACAGTGGGAATACTATCCATAAAGATGGTAATGCTCATTGAATAAGATTTCAATTAGAATTCTATTGTCAATGCTTTCAAACGTGGTTGTGTGGCATCACTAATTGACCGGAGTTGGTCCCACAAGATCAACATCTTATTGACCAAACTCCTTACATTTGCAGATCAATCTTCTAAGCCACATAAGTCATCACATAAACGTGACCATGGTATGAAAGAGAGTTCATTTTGAGAGGCTCAATAAGTTCCACTTTCCGAATGATTGCATTTGGGAACTTGGAAAGTTTTATCGATCTTATCTGAGATCTAATTCCAATGATGAGGGTTCCTTGAATAGCCAAATAAGGGTTTATTTGTTAGAATTATGAGTGGGGTTTTAAAGCAATAATTAGTATAAATCACCTAGGTAAGCTATCCTTCTTTGCGGTGTTAACTGTAAGTGAAGCAGGGTTGGGTATTTGGTATTTTCGCAGCACCTTGAATTTTAGTTTTGAAGCATAAGGTACTCTCTCAGTTCTCTTTCCTCATATCGCTGCTCCGTTTTATTAACAATATTATAGTCAAAAACAATTGAAATTGTTTGGGTTTCGCAGCCACTTAGTATATAGTTTGTTATCATTACATTGATAGTCTAGTGTCATTACCTAGGTACATTGTTCGTGTCAATGCATTGTTTGTGTGCAGTTTGAGGGTCATACTCTTCTGTTTTCCGTATTTCTTAGGTTGATCACTGATTTGTATTAACCCCAGGTCACAGTGCACTTACAACTTACTTTTTTGGGACGGACTCCAATAAGAAACTAACTATCGACGACTTTGTCATTTTCATGGATGGGCTGAAGGAAGATGTGTTCAGAATGGAGGTATCTAAGTGATTTTTCCCTATTATATAGATAGATCTTTAGTTAGATGGAATCATCTGGATAGATCTAGATAGATTCAGATAGATCTAGTGACTTGTTAGTGCACTTGATCTGCCAATTCATCCAACATTACCCAATCTCTCTGCTCCAGTTCAACAAGTACGATCCGATTGATGGGCGGATCACTGAACAGGACTTTGCTCACCTGCTTCTTCTCCACGCGACACTCAGCCAACAAGCCAAGACCAAGTTCATCCGGAGAGTGAAAAAGGTACTATCACCCGACATTGTCAGGCACAGACACACCGATATAGACACAAATATGCACAGACACACGCAAAACACAGTCACAGACATACACACACATACACACAGACGCGCACACAGACACCGACAAACGCATACACAACACACACATTCTCAAACACACATACACACTGACACGCACACAGACACAGACACACGCAAGAACATAAACATGCACAGACACACGCACACAATCCTGCTTTTCCAGGCGTATAAAAGTGAGGAAGATTGTCAGGGTATAACATTTGAACAGTTCATGACGTTCAACCACTTCCTTGACCATCTGGATGACGTGGAGATTCTTGTGTCTGGTAGGAATTAGCGGAATCCGATTCCGTTTCATGACGTGTTTAAACTCTGGTCTTGCCTCTTCCTTGAGGATGCCTATAACTTAATCTAAAGCTATTAGATTTTGCTCAATTCTCCTAATCGACTTAATTCCTCCCTCCCTCAGTCTACTTCTCTGCTGGTATGAAGNATCTCTCTCTCAAATCGGTTTGCAACTTAATAACCCCGTAATCCCAAGTGTGAAATAAGGTGTGATATCTTGTGGCGTGGAGGCCCGAGGGTAATCGGGTCCCACGCTACAACACAGTGATCTTCTTCTCCGACAGAGCTTCTGAAAACTTGCTCTCCACTATACTTGCGTAGTATAGGACTTAATCCCGCTCCTGACTGTCTCCTGACACGTTGCGGACACTGCTTGAGTACACTTACTCTCCATTGTGCTCGTGAGTGACTGTATCTCTGCTTTTACCGCTTCACTACATGCTGACTCCACTGTGCTGGCACAAGTCTGAATTCCATTCTTCATTGCTTCCTGCATCCTTAGGATCTGTCTGTCCTTCTTCGCGATAACCGCTTCTTGCAGATCGATAATTGTCTTCTGATCGGCGATCTTCTCCGACTTCAGTGTCTCAACCTCAGTCGCAACTCCACACGCTGCACTCATCAGTGGCTCCATGTAGTGTTGTGTGAGCCACGTGAGAGTCTCCATCCACTCACACAGTTTGTCCTTATTCGCTCTACCGAAATTTCCCCGACCATCTCTCACAGCAGCTTCGTCCATCTTTAACACCTGAGCCATGTCTTTGAAAACGTGACTTGCTACTCTCCTTACTGGTGGAACATCTTCTGGCCGGAATTTGGTGGGGGATGGTCTGTCAATCCCGATTCCTTCAAAAAAAGGGACTATAACTCTCCATGGGGAGGGGCATTCATACAAATGTACCGTGTACAATGTACTACAAGGTATGCGTTGCAATGTAACTTGCTGGGTTGCAAGAGCTGATAAGACGAGCAACGAAAGCGCGATAACAATATCTAATATTGGTCTTCCTCGCCTCTGATATCTAACCCATCATTATTTCAGCCGTCTGACACTGGTTTTGTGAGGCTGATCAGCGCTTTAGGAGCGTGTATCGCGAGCTACGTCAAGGGAGAGGATTTGTAAACTATGGCTATACTCAAGTGGGAATAATATATTTGCTTGTGTTTGGGAGTTGATCAAAAACACTTGACAATACCTAACTGTAATCACTCTCGTTTACCTATCACTTATTGTGAATATTTAAGACTACCTGACGAACATTATTTTGTCGAATCATTCGAACAATTATTTTGAAATGCTACTACTGTGTTCGACTATTCACTCGCACATGATAAGTATGAATGAAAGATAAGTCCGTATTTTCAATCAATTCAGCTTCTACACGGTTCATATGAGAGAACGTCTCTAAGGGAACTGTGTACTCGGAAGACATTTCAATTGTCTGTTCGACACCGAGTACTACTGTATGCGTCTCTAAGTTTCAAAAGGGCCTTCGAACCATCACCGAAAGTATTTAAATTTGGGTAACTTTCAACTTTGTTCATGTATAATTTACTTTAGTTTTGGAGTTGAATATTTAGTAGTACACAGCTCTATTATTATTATCGAATACACACTTTAAACTCAGCTCACAATTATCACCAGCTTGTATAGAATACATTTTGACACCCGCTTTTATATTTAGCTACGAAAAGAAAAGTATTCAGTAGTGTGTCAAGGTAAAAGTAATTTAGTAATGTATTTTTGCTTAATTTACAAATGTATTTCCAAATGTATTTCCTGAGATATCAAGTTTAGAAGTATTGGATGATGTATGATGTACCTATCATATTTTGTAGAATGAGAAATTATTTCGGTTCAATTGTATAATACACCTTATTTTATAATGTAGATGACTGCTCTTTAATGAATCAATTAATTGCCATGTAGCTATGAGTACTAATGTATAGTTTAACGGTCATATAACACCAAGGAATACCCTTAATCACATACCCTAATAGCGACATGTCACGGGAATTATTGCGGCGAACTCTCGTCACAACATCCTGCCGGAAACGATTTATACCCTCAACTCTCACCCCGCACTGCCACCCTCCCAACCGATCGCTCCACTATGTCCTGCAGCGAGACACAGACAAGACTGTCCCAACTCAAGACATATTCATCAGAACTGCTGACACCGCTCCCGTACTGACGTGCCTCAATTATGATGAAATTGAGACACGTCTCAAGGAGGAAACTAACCGGTCAGAGATACTTACAGGTTTGGATAACTCAAGAGAACTCGCCAGGTTTGATTCAATCAAACTTAGATGCTCTCATTCAAATTGACAGCTCTTGGTAGTATACAAGAAGTCCGACCACGTTACCGCGCAAAATTTTGCCCAAAAGTATTTCAACTCAAGTGATCCCCCATTTCCGCAGGAACATTCGTGATCAATGCGGTGCGTGACACCACCTCAGACAAGCTCATAAGGAAGGAGCGCGGCGTGGCATCGCTTGCTGCGCGCGTCAAGGAAGCACGTGTCCTAGCAGTTTGCGACGTGGACGCGCACGCCGAGGTTTTGGCGGCCGGTGGCGCGCACTGCATCGCTCCCGAGAACGTGGCGAAAGAGCTGACGAGTGTCGATGAATACTCGGCGGTTGTATGTACCAACTCGGCGCTCGAGTCACTCAGACCGTTAGGGAGGGTGTTGAAAGCCAAGATGCCACACGAGAGACGAGGTATGGGGATTGGGGAGGGGTTTGTTTTGGCAGAAATGAAGTTGTGAGAGAGGTTCACAATAATCATGACAATTCCTGTCAGGTACCGTTGCTCCAAACATCATGGGTGCGTTGCGGAATGCTCTACTGAATGTTGAGTGGGAAATGCAGCAATCACCCAACCATCCACACTACTACAACGTTACGTTACCACTGATCAAGGTAACGCGTTATTAAAATCACGTGTTTCACGACTTCACGTCATGTGATTGTATGAAGAATCACGTGACTTGTGACGCCATAGCGTGAGGTATCACACGACTTATTGTGTGATACAATATTGACTTGTGACGTAACAATACTCATGGTTTAGCCAGAAGACTGTTTGGATTCCCGTCTATCCAATTTCACAATAGCCTTGGGGGGGGGTCCAACTACCAGCGGCCATCGGCCAGATGGCCGAAATCAGGAATTTTTTAGGCAAATGGCCGGATGGCCGCTNCACACACACACACACACACACACACACACATGTTTAACACATTTTCATATTATCGTCACAACTTCAGGCAGAGTTCCCGGCTGCAACAATACGGGATCACGTTGCGATCATGTTTTCCGAAATTGTGAACTTCTGTCCTACCAAGAGGAAAAGTGATACATTTATCGAGCGAGTGGAGTTGAATTGGGTGTCAGATGATGATGACGTGATAGCACGTGATTCGATTCACGTTGATATTAGAGAGCATGTGGCTGCTCTCAAACCTACAGTAGAGGTGAATGTGAAGAATTAAATCGCATTTTCACAATATTCGCTCAAATTTTCCCCGAATTTACCAGCTTCAGCACAGCTTATGCCCCGTAGGTCACAGTACTGAAGAAGAAGTACAGTAGGGAAGAAACTTGGGCCCTGAGGAAAGCAGCGGAAGATAAGAGGGGGTATCTGGAGGAAGAAAAAGATAAGATTGCCCAGTACTTGGAGGATAGATGGAAACAGATTGAGCAGCAATCGTGACTATGATTGAAATTTCGTGTTAATTTATTGCAGACGAGATAAAAGTGTTTGGAATCTCTCTAGTTTTTGAATTTGTAGGCTTTTTATGGATCACTTCCTGTATGAAGTTGTTTCACTCTGTAGTCATAGTGAGTAGTTGAAATTCTTTAACCGTCAACTCTATCATTTGCTAAAGGTTTTTATTGAAGAGAGCTTACCATGTGTATTTCACGGTTAGGATGTAAGCTGGTATCGAATGAGTAACGGAGACGACGCAGCGAATGAGTTTTGGAGATGCAAGTATCTCAAGATTCTTGAATATGCGTACCAAGTATTGCAAGTATGTATGAAATACAACAGAATGAATCAGTTCTTAGATGAAACATCAATCATCAGTAACTTAACCGTTCTTGTTTTTATTCTACATCGTTATTTCAGAACAACAAGTTGCATCACGCCAAGATAAAGCGTATAAATAAGAATATCAGGCGTATATCTAAGCATAATGAGTGAGTTCCCAATAATTTTGTTGTGTGACAGTGGCAATTCTATGACATTTGATCAATTTTAGCCACTTTCGCGGATGGCGCGGTGACTTATATCTAGAAATCTCAGCGCGCAATTGTAAATTTACTCGCGCGCGCGCGTCTAACAAAATACCCTTGCGCGCTCATCCCAGAAAACTGCTGAGTGCTGAAAATAGTTGTCGGCGAATACCAATACAGTCTACACTTAAGACTATGAAGTACACACAATGTTAAATAGCTATGCATCACTCCCCAGGTACTTTGTGCAAGTACTGAAGAAACATGGTGATGACTTTGGATTACACTGTCCTTCAGTTTGGGAGGTAATTATCCGTTATTGAAAAGCGTACGATCAATTAGCGTATGATATCCATAAAACACGCATAAACACGGATTAACAACTATCTTATTTCAGAAAATAGCGTACCCAGGCGCTATATCTGAACCTCTATTGGACGCGAAGGCACAGATGAAGAAACCTCCAAATGCTTTTTTCTTGTACTGCAAAGAGAACCGTGATTCTGTGAAGAAATTGGTGAGTTATCAACAAAACCTACGAATCCTTCGACCGACTTACCCAATTCATGAGGCATTATTCCAGTTATTTCTTGTTTCAAATGACCCTGATTTCTTCAGATAAAAGAACAACCATCGGGAGTGTTCGATGCAAGGAATGAGATTACGAAACAACTCGCTAAAGATTGGAACGCACTGCCACAAGAAGAAAGAGAGGTGAGAAATTAGACAATTGGCTTTCTATAGACGAAAAATTTGATGAGTATTGAGTATGCCTTCTCTTACTTATGTCTCGCTCCCTTCCAGAAATACTTTGAGAAGTACCGGGACAACATTGAATCGTACGAGGAAAGCATACGAGAGGAGCGGCGGAAGAACAAGCTGATGTTCGCCATGACGAGCAGTGAGGATGAGGAAGAGGATGAATTTTCGGGGTTTTCACATCCGCAATACAACAACCAGTCAACATCCTCTCAACCGCCTCTTACACCCCAAACCCCACAACATAACAGCACCCCTTTCGCTTCCAATCCCCTCCATCATCAAATCCCCCAGCTTTACCAGAACTCCCACAACTCCCACAACAATTCCCACTTCCCCTCATCGTCGTCGTCCTCCGTTCAGCTCCCTCCGAACTTCCTACAGCTCAACCAGTCAGCTCAGCTAAGTGAGAGTGATGAAGTGTTTGATGAGCTATTCACACCCCCGAATGGGAGCCTTGCCCCTGGACATAACGCTTCTTGAGGGATCATCGAAAGCAAGCCATTTCTCTATGATAATCGTTTTTACTGTTCAATGACCATGATAGAGCGTTCAGACCAACTATTTGTGTGACGCGAATGATAATCATTTTCTGTTACCAATTCAATCAATGTCAATTTGAAGTCAACTTAGATTACAGTGAATTATGAGATATCCATCGCTTTAGGCTTTAGAAAGTTTTTTGACGGCAATAACACATTCCTTTCTTCGGATCAAATACATTTCAGTTTAGTTTAGCTGCCGAAAATTCTTCCCACGTGATTTAATCTTTGAAACACTTGCCCACTTCTTAACGGAAACAGTATCATTGAAAGCTATCATTTCTATAATATTGAAAGTGAAATGTTATTGAATATTTTGAAGAGTTACAACACCGCGATAACAGTCTTGTCATTGTTGAGGGGGAGGGACCTGAGCAGCCCTCATTTGAGCAACACGTTGATTGTGCCCTCTGAATGCCATAACCAGGCCCAGAACCACAGCAAGTATTGACATAAGGTAAATATCCCAATCCTGGGGGATTTGTGGTTGACTTAATCTCATCACAATTATTTTAGTGTTACTAAGGAGATGGGGCGTTGAAATGCAAGGGCTCGCTCATGAAAACTAAACAACAGAGACTCTTACCTCAGACGTGGACTGGTCTAGCTCCACCAGGAAATTAGCAACTGACTCGATAGTTTCGTACAATTTGTCGACATGCCACACAGAGAATGCGATTAGAGACGCCCAGAATTTCGCAAATGTGAAGTCCTGGAGTGAATGACCATGATGAATAATGGGGAAGACAATGTGGACGCAATAAATACAATTTCTAATTGGACCTGGAGCATGGTTTCCCTGGTTACCTTGTAGAATTGTATCATCCACTCGATGTGAATCTTTGTCTGTAGTTTAGCGTTAGCCAGCATTGTCGGTACTTGAGCATCAGCACTTGCCGAGGCTGCCATGTCGTAATATCGCTTCGCAAGATGAATGTCCTGTGAAAAGTAACGCGTGATTAGAACGTGATACTGATAGAAGGATCATGAGTTCAGAAGGATCCGAAATCTCAATCTGAGGGACCATTGACCAACAATAACATTGGTGTAGGGAAAGTTATGAAACTTCCCAAACATACCTGCTGCATGCCGATCCCAAGTTCGTGCATGTATCCCAAGTTGAACATCGCCTGTGGGTTGCTGTCAACATCAATAGCGATCTGATACTGCTCAGCTGCTTCTACTGGATCAGCTTCGGTTCCTGAAAACGGGGCAGTTGAACAGATATTACATCTAACAATTTCGAACAGGACTCCATGCTGCAGAGATCAACTACCTTGCCCGTAATAGTAGTAATCTCCGAGCTTGAGTCGAGCACCACCGAATCCTTGAGCCGCTGCCCGTTTCCAGTTCACAAACGCACGTTTGTACCGGGAATTCAGATTAGCGGTGAACTCTGTAGATTCTGAAAAGGAGATCGTTGTAGGGTTATTCCCTACCGTCGGCGCCGCGCAATTGTAATTCCGCCCGAGGGTAGGGACAAAATTCCGCCAGCGAGGGTAGGGAGAAATCCTACAAGACACTGCCTTGTCATTGTCATTGTCAAGGCAGTATGAGAACGATTGCGCGGCGCGCGCGATTCACACGTGCAGAGCTCACAAGTGCGGAAATTGCCTGGCAACGGATTCAGTTCTCTTTGAACACCTCTACGTTTCGCATCGTTTTCAACGCTTTGACGAATCATCTCGCTTTATCTTTCTTTGACACATGGAAGATACAGCACTCTTTGCGATTTCATCGCTCATAATGGTCCTCGCAGTCTTTCTGCTTGGCCTCTTCTCATACTTGGTACGCTCCGCCAAGACAAACTCGAGAGCCCGTATCGGCAGACTGAGCACATCGATAAAGAAGCTCGAGGAAATCCGCCGGATGAATGAACAAGCCTTCGCCGAGTATGAACGATACCTCACACAGAAAATCGGGAACATTTTGACATCTATGAAGCCCAGAACTGCAACATGCGCCATGCAGACATTCGACGACATAGAACTTGGACTAACAGTGGAAGACCACTCCACCACCACAACTCAACCAATAGAAGTGATAACCGTTACTCACCAACCGATAATGGTTCAGCCGGCTGAACAAGTGACTACGGACGAACAAGTGAGTACGGAGTGAAGACGGAGGAAACTCGCCACGGAAACGGACTTGATAACGGACAACGCGATCCCAGTATGGGGTCACAGTGGGGAGAGTCGAGAAGTTAACATTTTGTAACTGTTCTACTCGACTCTCTGTGCCAGCCTCATAACACCTTCCCCTAGCTATATTATACAGATTTGGGTACATCTCAATTCTGAAGAATTAAGATTAATATAGAGGGCGGGTGTGTGAGGTCCCACTGCCGCGGATCTGAACTGGCTGATGATCCTGGAGTGCGGTCAACTCCAATGTAATTTGTACAACAATACAACATGGCTTCAACCCCAAGGACAGACAGTTTCATTGTGTTTTTGTCCATCCATTGGAACACGTATGACTTCTATCGATAGAAAGGAGGGATGCGCGCGTATATTCTTAGATACTTAATTGCCTGGTGCGCGCGACAAACTCTGGAAATTCTAACTCGCGCGTGCGGTATATTCGAATGAGAAATCTATGGCATTCAAATTGGCGAAAGTTGAAAGTTCGCCCCACAACAGCCAAACCAAGGCTCGGTTATCGAGGGCAATGTTAGACTAACCTTTGTCTAGAATATAAGCGGCATTTGTTTGAGCTACTTCATAGCCTTGCTCGGCAAGGATGAGGTACTTAATCAGCGCAGAATCGACTTGACCCTGAACACAGTTGATCGACGTAGGAGTCTATCAATCAATCAATCAATCAACAATTTGACAAAGGTACTTCTGTGGGAACTGTGCATAGTTGAATTGTAAAAAGTGGACTTCCACCAATATATACCTTGTGGTAAAGGTTGTGTGCATCCATCAGTTCGTTGGCCCACGTTCCTCTCTCAGCTACATTCTTCAGCAACTCGGCGGCAGTTTGACAGTTCCTCATCACTCCCACACCCGCAGCATGCATCATTCCCAAGTTGTAGAATGCCAGCACATGACCTGTGTGTGAATTGAGTGTGAAATTGAGAGTGATTGATGTGATATCACCAATTATTTGGAACAGTGAATAGTTTGATAAACACCTGATTTTGATGCCACATTGAAATGTTTCAGCGCAAGTCCGTAATCTCTCTTTACACCTATGCCACTAAGATGCATCAATCCAAGCTGTAGTTCGGCCTCTGTGTGCCCTTGCTGTGATGCCAGAGTAAAGTGATCCAATGCCTGAAAATGGTAATAGCTGACACTTATGAAGAGACGATATTATAAAGGATAATAATAACGATATTTTAACAGATATCGCTGTCACCCAAGATTCATATTAAGCGGTATGTCAACTATGTCACATATGATATAGGCGATATGATGATACAATTGACACCCGTTATCACCTGTTTGAAGTCTTGTGCTATACCCCATCCATTGTAGTACAGCATTCCCATGCCCCACTGCCCCATAGGATCCTGTATCCCCTGTTTAAAATATTTCTCTGCAGTGCCGTACTCCTTTAACTGCATTGAGATTTTACCAAGGTAGCCGTATGCGTTCGTGTTTCCTGAAATGAAATTCATCATGATTCAGTCACCCAATCCAACTAACCGCTGTTGAACCCACAAATTCAGACCAAATCCACTCAAAAACACACACACACACACACACANACTTATCCGCTCTATAACGACAGGGGTTATGAATGGGGGAGTGGTGTATCGACATATCATTGGGTACATCGCTAAGTACATTGCAGTATACATCGCTAAGTACATTGCAGTGACCATTGTTGTGTACATTGCAGTGTACATCGCTAAGTACATTGCAGTGTACATTGTATTAGGTATGTGTAAATGTGAACCTATACCGTATACATTACTAACTTTAAGTGCACTGCTTGCCATCTAAATGTAGTATCACTATCAACCACTATACAATATACGCTCTAAGACTCAACGAACGCATTCTGTACTATAGTTTAGTGCAATGAGAAACAGTAATCTATCCTCACAGTGTAACAGAAACAGATGTCATGAAGGCCAGGGATAGCAGAGTCAGAGCTAGACCAAGGAGAATACTGACAGGACGACAACAGATCTTGATCNAGGTGGTGCAAGAAGTGCAGTCCCCCCACCTCTAGCATGACGAAGGAAACCCCCAATGGCGGACCCCTCAACACAGTCAAGAATGGTATTTGTTTGAACTGTGAAAGCCAAGAATCTGAGGAATTCGTGAGTTGTCTTTTCTGTAAAGTCAAGTTTCATTTGAATGGCTGTTTTGAGAATAGTGATGATGACATACTCAGTAACAGTGATGCCAAGTCGTTCTTCAAGGCAATCAATAAATCAGGAAAGTATGCTCACAGACCTGGGAATTTTCGGTTTATCTGTGACTCTTGCATAACTGATTTTGAGTATAAGCAAACTTGCACCACTGATGACAATGTTCAGATTCTTGACAAGCGGGTTACTGATCTCTCCAGTGATGTAACAGCCATCAAGAATATGCTCAAAGCCATGACTCAGAAAGAACCCTCATCAGCTGTGACTACCCCCAGTCAGGTGAACCCTAATGCGTGGGATGACAAAGATAGAGTTAAGTCTCTGCTTGTTGTACACAAAGATATCAAACTGGAGAAAAAACAGTTGGAGAAATCAGTGACTAGTAAGGGATTGCAAGTGAGTGGTCAATATGTGAACAAAAAAGGAGATAATGTTTTTGTTTTACCATCTCAGTCAGCTAGGGAACAGTTGAAATCACAGCTGGTTGCATCTGGTATTCCAAGTGATAAGGTATCAGAACCTAAGAATAAGTATCCCGCCATTTCCGTTGTGGGAATACCTAGTCACTTTGACATGGAATCCAAGGATGAATTATTGGAACTATTGATAAAACAGAATCCTCTCATTGCAAGTCTGGCACATTCTGATAATGCTGTGCTTGAAGTTCTTGTGATTAAACCAGTGCACAATAATCCCAACGTCAAACAGGCAATTGTTCGTGTAAGTGACAATATCAGGCATGCTATAAAGAACTCTGGTGATCGGCTATTTTGTGTAATGTCAAGCTGTCGGGTATATGATCAGTTATACATCAAGAGATGTAATAAGTGTCAAGACTTTGGTCATTATGCTAAGGAGTGCAATGGTAATATTTGTTGTGGTATTTGTGCATCCTCTGAACATCAGACGACTGAATGTCCTCACCGGGAAAACACCCCAGATGATGTTAAATGTTGTGCAAATTGTAAGAGAGCTGGGCTATCAGACCACAAGCATCTTGCTAGTGCAATCTCTTGTCCCATGTACGTTTCAAAGCAAAACAAGCTCAAATCCTCCATCTCTTATTATAATGCTTCAAAAAACTGATCCCAAAAAAGCCCGGCATGAAGGGTAAGCTCAATCTACTCATCTGGAACCCACGTAGTATCAACAACAAATGTGACAAGGTCATGGAATTGATTCAGGACAACACAATTGATGTTGCATTCATATCTGAGACATGGCTGACTGATATGAGAAATGTGACAACTGCTACCATCAAAACCTATGGCTATGATATAATTCATAATCATAGAGATGATATCCGTGGTGGTGGGTGTGGATTAATTTTCAACACATCAAAACTGAAAATCAAAGTGATAAACTTCGAAGTTTCAAACATTTCAAGTTTTGAGTTCATTGCTGGAAAAGTTGTGGGCTTAACCCAGTTCAAGCAAGTACTGTTCATCTGTTTGTATCGGACTGGTCCTATCATCAATAAGTTCTTCACGGACTTGAATGATCTGCTAGGAAGAGTATGTCTTCAATATGAGAATGTTGTTATTGCAGGGGATTTTAATATCCACATGGAGCGTGTAAGTGGTAACTCCAATAAACTCCTTGCTATCACAGAATCATACGGCTTTAGCCTTCTCATAGATACTCCTACTCACAAGGATGGAGGCTGTATTGACCTCGTTTTCTGCAACAGTGACTTACTTGATCAATCATCTGTAAAAATGGACAACGGCAATGCATTGAGTGACCACTTTCCAGGCTTTGTCTCTAGTCATGATATTGTACTTAGCCAAAAAAGAACAAACAATATCACTTTCAGAGACCTCAAAAAAATGGACTTCATCTCTTTTTCCATGAGCCTCCAGGACTTTATAGATCAGTTCTCTCTGAAAGAAACATTTAAGCGCAGCATCAGCCTTTTCTTTGATGGTTTGCAAAAGCTGGTGGATACTTATGCACCACTCATTACAAAACCCATTTCAGATGTGCCACATGCTCCTTGGTTCGACACTGAATATAAGAATCAGAGGTCTATTTGCAGGAAAGCTGAGAGAAAATGGAGGAAATCTGGAACTGACCAGGATAAACTTCACTACGAGGACATGGTCACTGACACAGAGATCATGCGTCAATCCAAAAAGACCCAGTACTACTCCAAGAAGATCAATGAGAGCAAAGGCAATATGAGAGTGCTGTACAGTGTATTGAACAAGGAACTTGATAGGAAGAAAGACTCCCCACTTCCAGATTCAGAAAATATTTTCAAACTTGCATCGGATTTCAATGAGTATTTCAGTGAGAAAATCAAATCCATTATGGCGAACTTTGATCAGCAGAAAAGTTGCAGAGTTGACCACAATGCTCAGACAAGCGACAATGACTATCTGTCTGACTTCAGACCATGTACTATTGATGAATTGAGGGAAATCATTCAAAGTGGGGATATTAAATGCGCACCCACTGATTTTTTACCCACTGAAGTAGTCAAGGATAATATTGAAATCCTATATCCTGTACTTTGTGATCTGGTAAACCTCTCCTTGAAAACTGGGTCAATGGAAGGCTTGAAAGTTGCAGACATAATTCCTACCATAAAAGACAACAAGCTTGATTCTAATAAGTATAAGAATTATAGACCTGTCTCTAATCTATCATTCTTAGGAAAATTAGTGGAGAGAGTTGTTCTAATGAGGCTAAACGAGCACATGGAATCTAATGGGATGCATGTTACGGAGCAGTCTGCTTACAAGAAGCATCATTCTACTGAGACAATTCTCGTTAAAATCACAAATGATCTCCTGTGTGCATTTGACTCGAAATCTGCAACTGTTTTAGTACTGTTGGATCTAAGTGCTGCATTTGACACCGTGTCTCACAACTTGTTGCTTAAAATTCTTCATGATGAAATAAGACTTGATGGAACTGTTTTGAAATGGTTCAAATCATTCTTGACAGGAAGAGCTCAAAGAACTAGGTTGGGAGTTGTGACATCAGAGGAAATTGAATTGCTGTTTGGGGTGCCACAGGGAAGTGTTCTTGGACCAGTGCTATTCAATATCTACATTAGATCACTGTATGGGGTAATCAAGAACACTGGTTTCAATGTACATGGTTATGCAGATGATCAGCAGGTGTATAAAACATTTAAGCCATGTGAACAAGGCATTTTCCTGTGCACAAGAATAGCTGAATGCATGAAAACGATTCAGAATTGGATGGCGGAGTATTGCCTGCAGTTAAACCCTGGTAAGACTCAGATTATGGTGTTTGGCCCACCCAAGGTATTGGATGGGATATCAATAAGAGGTCTGTTGCTCCCTGATAATATCTGCATAAGGTTTAGCAGTACATGTAAAAACTTGGGTGTTATACTAGATGAAAACTTGAACTTCAAAAGCCATGTTACTAAGGTGAAACAGGAAAGCTTCAGAATGCTAAGAAACATCAACAAACGCAGATTCCTCTTCAGTCCTGATCAGCTCAAGATAATCATCAATAGTTTGGTTGTGTGTAAACTGGATTACTGCAATGCTCTCTTTTCAGGCATGAATGAGTTACCCTTGTTAGAACTGCAGCGTATCCAGAATGCTGCAGCAAAAACTGTCGTTGGATTGTATAAACATGATCATGTGGGATCAACTTTGAAAGATCTTCATTGGCTGCCAGTGAGACAGAGAATCAAGTATAAAGTTTTGCTGCTGGTTTTCAAATGTCTTAATGGCCAAGGTCCAGNACACACACACACACACACACACATCTACCTGCTTTGGCAGCAGAGATGAAGTAATGTTGAGCAAGTTTCAAGTTCCTATCAACACCTCTTCCTCCTTGCAAATAAAGCTGACCAAGACCCAGCTGAGCTTGTAGATCACCTGTAAATGACACGATGAGGATTTCCTAGCCATGCAATATACACTCTATAGTGTACAAAGTATACACTACACACTGTACTAACAGTACATCACCTCTAGGTACAACATACTCTGTACCTTTATCCGCGAGGAACTGATAGTATTGTACCAAATCCTCATCCAGGAGGGGACTATTTTGTGGTGATTCCTCCTCCTCAATCAGCCGTATTCTCAACACTATCTGACCGGCTGGGAAATAGGTAGTTATCCATAGTGTAGTGAATACCCAGAGATTGCATTTGTTGAAGTTGCTCTATCATATGATATAAGAATTAGGGAACACAATAAATCAAGCCCCCAACATGATGCAACAAACTCACTTCCGTATTGCCCCACTTTGCGCGCCACATCATCAGCCACCAGGGTGTAGTACTTGAGAGCGCTCTCGCAGCTCTGCGCCACCGAGATGCCACTCCAATATCGGAATGCTAGCGCCATCTGGGCGAAGGAATCGCCACCAAGCGCCGCAAATGTATAGTACAGGACTGCCTGGAATGATTGCGTGATGAGAAGAGCTTGGTGAGACAACGAACTGATACAAATGACCCTTCTTCCGGTTCAAAGGGAATACCATCAATTATATCTGTAATTTTACCTTGGATTGACTGCTGTTAGCCTCCACCCCAGTGGAATACAGCACCCCGAGAGCGCGTTGAGCACTGGGCAGACCCGATTGCGAGGCACTCTCAAACAATTCCATAGCAAGAGTGGTGTTGTGAGTGAGATAGGGTTCATGCTCACCTGAAGTGGTAACTGTGAAGCAATCACTCCCATGATATGAGTGAAAAGTTAACCATTATACAGATTAGGAAGAATCTAACCAGTCAGATGACTCATCCCAAGCAAGACCTTGGCTCTATCACTACCCATCTCGCTGGCTGAGGTCAACAGAGTGAATGCCTGGGGTTGATAGTTCATGAAGATCATTCATGATAGATCATTTATTTTTCGTGCACTACGCTAGTTAGTAAGCTGTAAAAACCTTCTGATAATCTATCTTTTGGGGAAGTAGATCCAAAGTTCCCTTTTTCGACTTTTGTCGTATTCCAAGTATTTCTTCAGCTTGTCTCACTTCTTTGTATCCTGGCTGCTCCTCTTCTTTTGGCTCTTCCAGTTTCCCTGGTAAAATATCGTTCAATGGCATTTTCGAGTGAGAAATCCATGTGTTTAGAAAGGAGAGATACAAAACATGGAACTGTATCAATAATTCAGTTCCAGAGATATAACTATTTAGCAACTACCAAATTCTACATTATCTCATTGGACATGCATCATAACAACAGCTTGCAATATTCATCACAAAGTTCCACACTTTTAGCTAGCCAGCAAAAGGACACCTTCGTCCACAGACTCCTTTGAGCCAGACTTCTTTTTACGTAATAAATTGAAGAGATCTTCACTGCTTATATCCCAGTCTTCTTCTTCCTGTTCTTCTTCTCCATCATGATATTCATCATAATCATCAAGATATTCCTCTTCACCACCTTCTATCATGTTTTTATGACCAGAGAGGTCTAATTCAATATCTAGAATTTTAATGACCCATTTTTCAACCTATATTGCAACCTTTATGCTAGAATAAGATCAAGGATCTGTAGAATGAAATACATGACACAAGTATTAGATGAAATTGACCACCTTACCTTCTTCTAAATCTTCAAGTGGGTATTCAGACATCATATCTTCTACAGTATTGGACTGACTTTCTGATTTGAAGTTTGAATTTCCATGAAATTCTTCTTTACTTGATTTATAGTATTCATCTTTAACATTTACTTCCTTTGGTACTCTATATTTCTCTGATAATTCCTGTATCTTATCATATATACCCTGATTGAACTCGAGAGTTTTTTCCACTTCTTCATCTGACTTATAAACTGAGGATTCTTCAACTATATCACTATTCTTTAATTTGACATTTTCCAATATGGAGTCTGTAATTGGTTTGCTTTCAGTTTCTAAACTTGGATTAGGTTCCTCATTTGAGTCCTTAAAGCTGGCAGATGTATCTTTTGATGAAGGTTGGTCTTCAGTTAATTCTTCATTCCCATAGGAGGTCCCCTGGAAAATGTGAACAATAAAAACTTTGCTTAACTTGGCAGGACTCTTCAAGTGACAAGAATCTTTCAAGACTTACCTCATGTTGCAGACTCACTAATAATAATGCAGAGAATAATATTCCTGAAATGATCACATCAAAGTTTAAATGTACTAAAAGGACTTGATGACTTGCTGGAAGTGAGACTTTTCTACTTACCAAGAGTTAGAAAGTTGTCTATTCTCACTCTATTCCTGATTATCATGCTGATAGTGATTTGTTTCATGAATACTATATTGTAAATGAATGAATTTTACACATTACTGAATATCTGTCCTGCTTACACACAGAGATACACAAATCTTACAATATGCTGAACAGTGAACACCTTTTAAACTAAAGCAGAGGAAACATGTAGGCTATAGAATCTGGGCTCTTGAAAGAGTCCAAGCTTTACTCAATTTTACTTTTAGTTTGTGAATGTCTGTGATAATGTCATTCAGGATTTCCCCTTAAATGTTGGCTGATGATTGAAAAAGTCCTCTGATTTCAAACAATTATACTCAAGTCATTGTTTTAGTTTTATCTAAATTCTGTTTTCGTGTTTTTTGCGAGCGCTTTTAACGATGTCCGCAATGTTTCGGCCTTCGACGGAGCGAAGGCGCGCGAGTAATTTTGAGTGCAACAGATACGCACGCATTGTCGGATTTTAGCTGACCGATGACCTCTGTTTATCACGCGCGCGTCTTTATCACGAATTGGCCAAATAAAACAATTTTGAATAAAATGTGCAGACATTGCACGCACACGTTATAGATTTTGCGCAGTGCAGTTTTCCCAATTTTTCATGTGCACACATATGTGCGTATACGTACACGCGACGCAACGTTTATAATGTGCGCTGCTTATTTAACTCAGATGATCAATTAGTTAAAAAATCAAGTCCTAAAAAGCCACGGTGCCGCGCAGTGTAGCGCGCGCGGAGTATTTGGGTCTGAAATCACACTGCGCCGCGCCGCGCAAGATCCATTATTCATCGTCAGCAAGCTCAAAATTGATTGCATGTCCTGTATGCTACTTTCATAACTAGCAACAGAGAACTAGCAACAGAGAATAACTAGCAACAGAGAATGCTTATGTTGGGGAAGGGTCTCTGCAAAATTTCAGACACTTTCAGTATTGAATCACATTGGTCATTGNGAAGGAAATCCTAATTATTTAACAAGAAAAGAAACTTTTAATTCTTATCTTGTAGAAAATCCATGGGTTGCAAAAAAGAAGGGAATTAATGTATTCTGTCATAATTGAAAATAGTTGTTTGTTTTTATCATAGTTGTTTCAAAATTATCATTAATATTAACTTATTTATTTGCGAGTTTTTATTTTCTGTATATATTTGGTATTTGACTTCGAATCAATCTGTACCAGGGCATCACTTTCCTGATGCATTGTGAAGATTATTTTTGTTTTTAATATTGAGTACCCTGATTGGGTACATAAATGACAGAAGCAGCTTTAAGCTAGAAGTAGTATGAAATGAACGGTGTTGCTTTATAGCAAAATCTTTATATTATTATATTATTATTTATTAAGTATTTTATTTCCATAATGACAATGGACACCTTAGCAGAAAGGTGGCGTTTTTCAGCGGTAGAGATTGTATTGAATAAATTTTCTTGACATGTGTGATGGTTTTATACCATAAATTCTTATCTTATCTTATCTTATCTAAATATAACATGCTTACCAAATTTCCTCCACAGGAATGGAGTTCCAGAATCTTATGTTCATCTTTCAATTATTGATGTTCTTTGCAATATGTGCTCCTATGTACTACAGAATACCTCTAAATCATAACTCTTTAGACTTGTTCTTGGACACGAGGAATAAGCAAGGATTGTAAGTCAGTGAAAGGAGTTGGGGTTTCTGTTTTTTAGAGATTCCTGGTCATTTCTTGTGTGTTCTCTTATAGTGATGCAGTCTTAATTATTGTTACATTATTTCAGGGCAATAGTTTCTGTTCTTGCCTTCCGTTTGATAGATATATTCCTACTTACCTTTGGAGATCTCATCAGGATTAATAGTGGAACATGCATGATATCTGAGCAGGTTACACTTACTGTAGATTAGATATAGATAAATGATTGTGGTTCTTAAGTTTATTATCATCTTAATGTTCAATTATGCTATTTTATACAGTGCTGACTGCTGAATAATTCCCACAGTTGATGATTGTGCTACCTTCCTGGATATTGTGGCTGGAGTTGAACTTGTTCATTTTTGGTGGACTCCCAAAGTCCAAGCGCCATACAGCATTGCAGTGTGCAGCACTTGTTGGTCCTGTTATGCTCGCCATACCTGCTGCATTCTACACAATGTTTGAGTATACACCAACTAGCTATCGAGCTCTATGCACATTTATTGCACCTTCTGGTAAGAAATCTTCAATTTATGTTACTTAAATCACATTACCAAACATTGATTCCAAACTTACTCTCCACATACTTAGCTGCGGCATCTTTTGGCATTTGGGCAGCAAGTCTGGTGCGGTTAAGTCTCAGTTTGTGGCTACCTTCCCATGCTCTCCTCTTACTGAGCTTCAAGAAGAGCAAGGTATGACTCTGATTCTATACCTATTGTAGCATAGCGATTCGAGATGAATTACTTGCCCACAAATGCTGACAGACAATCTTTTCAGTGGAATTTGCTGACATATACAATGTGTGCAGTTTGCTTGACTCTTTACACCCCAGAACTCAACAACATTATCAGCCCATCAACCGCCATTTCTGTAAATGCGTCCACTGCTCGAACTATAATCCTTTTCTTCTTGAGTGTCTACCTCAACATGAGCGTAGCTGGTACTCTTGAAAAAGAGAATGTTTAGGCCATCAAGATACTATTATTCATTAGTCTTATGCGAGACAGGGATCCATAGCTAGGTGGCATTCTCAACACTCAATGCCTTAGACTTATTGACTGTTCAGCCTCTGATGCCAAATGGCAGCTGATTTCGTGAACAGACTTTTGCTGTCTAAACCCTTGTTTACTTAACCTTCTTAAATAAAAACGTTTGATGGGAAAGTTATTTGAATAGTTTATAAGTATTTCCACAATTTGGCATTTCCACAATTTGAAAGTGTCAAGTGTGTGTAGGAAGACACACAGAACCTGTTAGAGATAGTATAGACTGAGTTAAGAAGACTTAAGAAGTTTGATTCTCACATGTTATACAATATTTTTAGGGCTGGTTAGCGGTTTTCCATGTTCTCTGTAGCGCACAATGTATCATTTCCAGAGTTTTTCAATCTGGAAAAGATCAGAGATACCTTAGTTTTGATATTTGAAATTTTTCAACTCAAATGCTTGAAGCAAGTGTGAGAGATTAAGATAATCAAGTCGAGATAATGTACTAGGTCTGCACCGGTCATTGGCTAAGAGTTTTGCCTATTTGTTTTGTATTTGTTATCTTCTGGTTTAGTTGAAGATAGGAGTTGAAAATATTTCCAACTAACTCTATGATTAAGTTAACGGTGCAACTTACCATATTATATGTCCCCTAAACTAGATTGTATGTATTTTATTTGCAACGTATAAATCGTTTCGTTTCAATCGTTTCCATGAGCATTTTAACTATCCAAGTCTATATATTCGGGTCTATTTGCTGTCAATGAATTCTGTTTGCAATTCTCATTACTATTGTCAATCGTCAATAGAGAACTACTAATCGTAACATTTCATTAGATCATCTACTGATTCAGAATTCTGTCGTGAATATGATAGTATCACTTTGCAGCGAACTGGTGATCTCATGATGCGCCCATGTGTTTTTGTCGAGCTTCCCGTCTCGAAATTCAGCCTTTTTAACAGCAGATATTATCAGATACCTACGACAGTAGATGACGAAAGCAAGGATTATCATATACATATGATAATATCTCGTTCATTTGAGCAGCGTTCGTTGATAATTTGGTATTATACAACGTAAGCTGTCGTTACAGCAAACAATTAATACGACGCATTTGTTTGATGAAATAATCACACGCGTATACATGCACACACGAACACAAACATTATACCATAGCTGTTAATTGGCTTGACAGCAGACGTATCGCAGATGCTTGTCGTTAGTGTTTCATCCCCGATGAGCCGTTATTCTTTTAACTTTTTAACAACACCCTTTGTTTTGCCACCCGCCATAATTTTTCTATTTGGTTCACCATAACTCGTCACATGCCTAATAAGTTGTTTCCGCCATTTAATTTTAGAAAATGGTTCACGGTCACGGCGTTTGAGATGGGTTTAAGCACGAAAATTTGTATAGCCCTTGACAACACCTCAAAAAATTGACCGGAAATTCCTGCGAGACACAGGATAAATTTTTCTCGAGTTCGTTATTCTTTATTGAAACCGATATTTGGGCATACTTATGTTGCCCACCCTAGTGCTGTACAAATGTACAAATCATATTTTGATGAACGATTCGTTGAAAATCTCATTTCGTGGCCAATGATGCTATCAGGAGTGATCTGACACCGATTTTGCACGCGTATTCTAACATTCTAATCCGATTTGCACCGTAATCGATTATTTCATGATCAATCGCTGTTCATTCGGCTGATATAAATCTGGTAATCCAATAGTTATAAATAAACATTTGCGATAGATTAACCGTTATATTTGTAGCACGCCATTATTTTCATTTTAAACGCACTTGGTGATGTTCGGCTATATGTATCCAATTCTTACTCTGACGTCATGATAACGGTACAGGCTTTCTAGATTCGAACATTCTAGAGCACGACTTTGGAGAAACATGCGTAGGTATCACACGTTAATTGGGTTTTCATAACCTGAGTGTTTAACGCAACGTTTGTGAGGAATAAACAACCTTGTCTTGGTTTTAATATTTTGATTATATTCATTCCCTAAGTAGGTTAATTCAATTAATTCTTTAAATAACATTGTTTGAGATCCAATTAACTTATTATTTGCGCCACCCGCAGTTGGTACTAATTCTGAGTCCTCTACGCGTATCTAAGTCCTCTACTGCGTAGCTATGACAAATTGACAAGGTAAACAGAGAATAAGGGAGAAAGTGACTATGATACATTGTAACTCAGACAAACTCTCCACAACTTATCTCAGATAATACTACTCGGGTAAGTGAAGTTGATTTCAACGCGATCATTTGATTCAAATCAGTTGATTAATTCATGATCTGGGGACTTTGACCAATGATGAATGATTATCTGTCTCATTGAGAAAAGTTCATGTCATGCGTAAAGTGCCAAACATTTTGTACGCTGCATGATTGGAGTGATGAGTTTGGTAATTAGATATCTTAATTGAATGATTATAATCTGACACATTCATCCTTTTTCCGCCCAGACACCAGACACGGTTTTGGATTTCCGTTACGAAAAGTATTACGTCACTTTAACATCGGCACTTCAAGTGATCACTTGATATTCATCTTATTTTACGACTGTGCTAGGTATTCAAATCTATTCACTGACTATAAGTTTAATAGTATCTCATGTTAGTTTGAACTATTCCTGGTTTTACCTAGTCTTACCTACGTCACTAGATTTCAGCACTAGATTTCCGTTTTTTCATCAATGAAGTAAGAGCATCCGAGCACTTTTAGAATACTAAGGGAATATTATGCCATTTCGAGCAATCGCTGCAATCGACTATCAGAATCAGTATTCATTATGAATGCGACACATAAAATGATTAATTCATGTCAGGATTTGCTGTATAACCGTTTACATTTGCATGATGAGTCCTTCCTTCCACCACAATCCTCCCCTCACAGCCACTTCTCAGTCACTTGATACTCACTTCTCTTTCTCTTCCTCTCGCAGGAACATCATGAGTACAGCGCCGAACAACAAATACAACATTACCGTTATCGGCGCCCCAGGCGTCGGGAAGAGCGCCATTTCACTCCGATTCCTTTACGAAGAGGTAAACTACAGTCACTTGTGTGTGTGCGTGTGCGTGTGTGTGTGTGCGTGGGTGGGTGTGTGTGTGTGCCATGTGCTTGATTCATTGTTCTATCAATAGCATCGTATTACATTTTACAATAGTACAATGGCGCAGTGTAATAATTGATAGACAATGCAGATGTTTATATCTAAGCTCTGTGAAATTCGGCTGATATACACCTATGTCTCTGTTCGCCATGGAAAATCAAACTTGCCTATAAATGATTCAAGTGCGTTTAGAGTTTCCCTATCTCCCCTTTTCTCAAACCAATGAACCTCTTCTCTTATCAAACTTCTGAATATCAATTGAACTCAGATTTCAATGAAATGTGATATAAGATAAAGCTAATATAAGATAAAGCTAATTTGAGAGGGAGAGAGAGGGTGTTGCCACGCAGCTAATTCCGTTTGTTAAGGTGTCACTTCCTGGATAACGTAGCGGGTGTTACGTAACGGGTGTTACGTAATAAGGGTAGCGAAGAATGTTGTGGAATGTTACTTGTGGTATGGAAAACGTCAGCAAATACCTTCCCTAGAGCTGTTGCAGTGGTGAAGCCAAATCGGTGATGTTGAGTGCAGTAGATCGTACACTCAAGTTTGTAATGTACATTGTAGTTTTTGGTACATTGTATTCACTATTCACAGCATCAATATTACATTCAACATTCAGAGAATGTTAATGTTAACGGTTTAGTTGTAAATTATGAAATTTTGCTGTATTTTGGGTAAGTATTTAGTGAGACGCATGAAACACGGCTACTTAGCCATCATAACTTGATGTGTAATGTGTATAAAACTTCATAGGTGATGAAGCATCGATGAGTGTGTTTGTGTGTGTGAGTAATGAAAGCCATAGTAATGGTATTATTTCAGGACACTCACACACACTCACACACACTCACACACACACACACACACTCACACACAGTACAAACGCACACACATACATCTGTGTACCTGAAGATTGTGTGTAATGTGTGTCTGTGTGTATCTGTTCTCTATGTGGCTGACTGATTACTGTGGCTGTGTATTTGGCTACCAGCGTGTTCGTTGGTTGATATGGCATGCAATAAGAGATTGAGATTGAAATACTCATACCGTAATCAGTAATCAATGATTTGAGTTGGTGTCCAATGTTTGTGATAAAAACAGATAATAATAATATTTTGCCTCCAATCATTGTGCTTTGTCCGTATTGTTAGGACTCTATGTGTTTGAGTGACTGTGTGTGTAGTGTGTAGTGTGTACTGTGTGTGTGTGTGTGTGTGTGT
>CAMPET010000083.1:20442-35195 GCA_946803715.1 Beroe ovata | reverse complement strand
ACACACACACACACACACACACACACACACACTCAGATGAAATGGCGTCTCTTCGCTGGTTCACGTATATGAATGGCAGTATCGGATTTCAGAAATTAATACAGTGGTTTATTATACTCAGCACACAATTTCATCGTTGAGATGGTGTCTGTCCTTCATACTGTGTCAGGACTAAATTAATTGGAACACGCAATTCGATATTTTCGTGAGGGAATTTACACTTGATGAAAATGTCTAACCATACCGCTTATTTGTCGAATGGACAATAGGCACGAGAGTAACATTTGTGACGATCGAGAACTGTGAAGTCTAAATAGTAAATAAGTTCATGAGTTTGTGGAAGCTACATGTGCGATTTAGATTTAGATGAATTGCCTTGGAGTGCCGGACTGGCCACTTTTTTGTCGCAAACGTATTGCGCGGAGAAATAAATATTGACTTTTACGCGCGTCCGAGACGTACGTACACGCACGCGCGATTCGCGCGCGCTTATCTGGCTCTGAAGCGAATGCGCGGCGCCTCTATCCCCGAAGAATCACAGGATTTGAGAGTTTTGTTGCTATCGCGTTGGATAACCGATAAGCGGTCGCCAGCAAAATCACCTTTGTGTGTTTCGAGGCTTTGAGAACATGCACGAAGAATTTGTTATTGTTCGAACCAAAATATATCAGAAGACAGAAATCAAATAACAAATCTTTTCTGTCAAACCATCTTCTATCAATACAATATCTGTAAACTTCAATTTAAGACAACAGCCATAAATGAAAACCGAAACCAGTCACCACAATTAAAACCCAGTTTCACAACGCCGAGATTTTGGGCTCAGGGTCTATAATCACATTGACCGCATCTCCATTGATAGTCTCTGACGTTGTTTCCCGTTTCTCATCAATAGAAGATGTCGTGTTACACCCCCTATCCATGGTCTTACTCGACAAACACTGTCCATTCGGTCCTGTACACTGTAACTGTAACGTGTTCCGTTCCGGTTTGAACAGGATTATGTAGAGGCGTGGTAGGAAGAGCGCAAAATACGTCATGTAATCTCCCACTATGACACACACGACGGAATATTGGATGTACTGGTTGTAGTCGAGGTTCTTGAATATCATGAAGAAGGTAATGCTCTCGAAGAAGAGAATGGTGATCGTAAAGAGGATGTATCGTGATTCGTTGTAGTTTGATGGAACCTGAGGGAGGGGTGTCAATCTGAATCAATGATCATAAGTTAAAGTATCGTACTGACATTTTGAACCGATATATTATCAATCTGACTGATTATTGAGTTTGGATGTTGTATCGATCATAGCATCTTCGTGGTGGGCTTGTTTGTGGGTGGCATATCAGTATATTATCGCTATGATTTTAGCGTGATACTACTCGCACTTGTCGTATGAGTGCTTTATGATTATTGATATAGCGATATAGCTCTTTGAGACAGAGTTCATTAACAGTATCATTGCTCGAGACCTGAGACATGACAATGCAATCAGATATAATTTGTTAATGTTCATTCGCAATAGCCTCTTTGAATAGTTAATGAGGAAAGAAACAAATTTCTTTTTAATTATCATCGCGGGGACTCTTCTTTGAAACGTCCAAAATGATTGATTAAGGCGATATCAATACGTCTCTTTCTACGAGGACAGAAAATTCAATTTCACCAATTTACGTCACAGCTCGTGCAGCTGGAATCAATAATCAGCGCTGATTTCGGTGAAATTTCTACACCATTTATTCAAGATGATGGGCACAGGTGTGTGTTTGTGTGTGTGTGCGTGTGTGTGTGTGCGTGCGTTTCCTGATTACAGAGCGATGTATGACCATCATTGCATTCACTCTCGTACAAATGTCCATGGTTTAGGAACGTTTAAACAGAAAATGATATTTAGAGGAGTAGAGGACATAATATTTAGAAGCACATCTGCCATGATACCATTGTTCAGACCTATTTCTAGGTAGTACCTTGAGAAGTGCCCGCGTCGAAATGACTGATGATATTGATATGAGAGTATAGAAACTATACCTAGGAAGGCGAGGGATCTTTAGGTTTCCTACCTTTCTTATCCTGAGTGCGAATATAGCACAAAGGAGTGTGAGCATTCCGGGGAAGATGAAAGTCAACATTATGTCTTCCTTTGGCATCTTACACTCCAAAATACGTAACTGAAAGTACAGGATTGATCATCATGACTTCAGGAGGTTTCAGTAGGTAAAGGTAACATATGATTGTAACACTGTGTTAGGGGGCGAGATTATAATTGATTTTTGATCGAATAATCCTAAATTTAGTTATGTCTAGAGAATCAATTTGCTTCGACAGATATGTTTAATGTAACGCTACTCTGACAACTCGATGATTTCATACCTGGTGAGGAATTTTGGTAACGTTATGAGGTTTCGACGGCATTGATACCATGATGATCGACTCTATAAATAGCTCTATTCCGATGAGGAATCCTATGATCATCATTACCAAGCGTTTGGAGAGTAGTCTCTGTCTGACTCCAGGATGCCTGCCGGTGATAGACGGATATGAGTAAAACCACTGGTTATACTTACTGGTTATTAACCAGAGAGTAAAAACTAGTGAGTATAATAACTATTGTTAGGCAAATAGATCATACAGTGCACTGATCATAGACTGAAATGGTCCGTACTCCATGCGGCATGCATAGGATGAAATATCGTAGACAAACAGACGAATGAACACTCATATTCACACCCCATGGCCCATAACTCACAATTATGAACTGTCATTATTATACTTATAGGTATCAGTGTTGTCATAATAACCTGAATATCCTATCGATAGAGAAGGTCCGGACCAGACAGGCGGCTATTATCCCCACTGTTGGCCCTGCTATTATCACCCGCTGTAGCATACACACAACTGTTGAGGGAGCTGAAAGAGAGGGGTGTCAGCTGGTGATATCCGGGGAATGGGAAGGAATGGGAAGTATGTTATGAAGAGGGATTCTCAATCTAGCTCATGTCATAAATTCAGGCAGTACTCCTTCATACATAACCAGTGCTCCTTCATAAAACAACAACATACGTACCAGCAAAGAGAAGGGCAGGAGAGACGAAGATGAGACAGGTACAGATGGCCACGAGCAGCATGTAGCTCCTGCCCGATGCTCGTGCTATGGGCGTGTACGTGTACACAAACATGTACCAGTACGTGATGGACACACCTGAAATAGGGGGTGGTAAGTGTGTGTGTGTGTGTGTGTGTGTGTGTGGGTGTGTGTGGGTGTGTGGGTATGCGNTTATTGTTGTGTGTGTGTGTGTGTGTGAGTGGGTGTGGGTGTTGGTGTGAATGAGATGAAATATGGTTTCACGATTCAAACTAGAATCAGAAACTCAAACTGGAGTCTGAAATCCTGACGAATTATGCAACGAATTCAGTTCCTAATTCTGATGAAAACACCACTGGATGAAAGTTGTATCTAGCGATATACTCACAGACTACACCTAGGCAAGAGAAGAAAAGGATTGTTGATTCAAGGGGACTGGAGTACATGATGTGAGATGGGATGATGTCCTCACATCCCAGCCTGTAGAGAGGAGTGGTAACTGAGGAGAATCAAATCTATCGGTTATCTGTAATCTATCGCTGATTGCAGCAGTGCCCATGCCCAGTACAAGAGAGGGGGCATTCTTCAGAACAGTTATAGTGGCGTCGCTTTTCTGAAGAATGCCCCCAAGAGAGAGGAGCCAATGTTGATGTACTAAAGTCAGATCAGTATTTCATTAAGTTGTGGACACGCTTATAATATGTTAACACTCGTATGTTAACACTCTTATGTTAACACTCTTATGTTAACACTCTTATGTCAACACACTTATGTTAACACACTTATGTTAACACTCTTATGTTAACACACTTATGTTAACACACTTTTGTTAACAATCTTATGTTAACAATCTTATGTTAACACACTTATGTTAACACTCTTATGTTATCACTCTTATGTTAACACTCTTATGTTAACACACTTATGTTAACACACTTATGTTAACTCTCATATGTTAATACTCTTATGTTAACACACTTATGTTAACACCCTAATGTAACACACTTATGTTACCTGCTGGGCAGTGCTCGCTGTGATTCACTGCAGTTGTAGCACTGCACTTTATCGGTGATGTTAGTGTACTGTGAGAGCAGCTCGCACTCTCTACACTCGTTACAGCACTGCTTGCTGGATATGTCCTGTACCTGGAAACACACACACACACACATGATGGGGTTATAATGACCACTGATAAAGATGATAAAGACAGATAGATGATAAAGATAGAATTTGAGAACTGAAGATGGTGTATGCCACACGTTTGATGACTCCCTAGCAACGGTTGTTTTACTTATAGTCGCGCACCCCAAGACTCAAACTCAGAGGTGTGGTCATGAGCTATGATTAAAATAACGTAGCCGAAGACAGGGTGATTATAATGCGCTCCCTTTGAAACATAAGACAGATAGATATATTTAATGATGTGAATATGATCTATAGTCTGTTTCGGAAGGATAGAGCAGTCCAAACAATGAAGGTATTAGCTGCTATAATCGTGCACTGCGAGAAATAGAGCACGTGCGACTTTAGCAGCTATAATGCCCGGAGAGAATTATAATATGGTATTGGGAGGTACTTCGTGCATGATTTTGACTCCGGGATACAACTTGGTGTGGTATTGCTCTATCAGCAGATTATAATCTCTGAGGCGGGTTTACCAAGTCAATCAATGGTATAGGAGAGAGCTGTGGTAATTCCCGTGAGTTAGAAGAGAGGGGCAGAGAAATTCGTGTGAAAATGGATAAACACCTCCACGGGATACTTAACTGGAGATAACCAACCACTTAAACATCAACATTAAGTTGGGCAATCTTGAAAGTTGAAACCGTGAAGTTGTCGATTTAAATAATTCGTATTTTCCAATATTTCCCTTCACTACTTTCATCGCATGCTTTACTAACTCTAAAATAATTCGTTCACTGCATAACCATCCATGACGTCATAAATTCATTTAATAAATTATTTCAGTAAAATCCTTTCGAGTGAAATTATAGTGAACTTTTCAGCAACTTACAAAGCCGGGTTTGCACTGGACACACTGTGATGAGATGTTTGGCATCTCCCAGGACGTAACAAGGTCATCCAATTCCGCCTGAAGGAAGTTGTTAATCAGTATAAGGAGTCACATAAAGAGTTATGAAAGGAGTCACATAAGGAGTTATATGAGGAGTTATATGAGGAGTTATATGAGTAGTTACATAAGGAGTCACATAAGGAGTCACATAAGGAGTTATATAAGGGGTTGTATAGGGGAGTTGTCTATCAGTATATAAGACACTCATAACTCATTCAGACTATATTGCTCGCATATACAATTCAACTTGCACACATAATCTATCGATACAGAGCAGACTGTGACATTGTGACAGCTCATGTATATGTCATAGCCGGAATTATGGAATTTCAATTTGCATCATGATGGATGATAATGGAGGGCTGGTCTGTTACTCACGTAATCAATCTGGGTTAGAGTGTCATTGATGCCCTCGTTGTGCCAATAGCCAACCTTCCACGGCTGATTATCTGATAGATGGCTGGAATTTTCAGTGTCAAAGCAAAAACAAGTATGAACATTCTGGTGGCATATTATGAGATTGATACTCCCACAATCATTAACTGGCAGACGACAAATACACAATTATTCTATACACACACTACGAACATACTAAACACACACAGACACAGACACACAGACACAAACATACCTGTAAGCAACGTAGTCATATGCTCCATAGCTGGTATCACTGTAAGTGAGTTTCTTGGAAACGCTGTGGGCTGCCCCAGAGTCCTTATTAAACCGAAATACTTTAGATGGTTCATACCTGAGTGGAGATCGAGAGTGAAGATTATAGAAAGATACTTAACTAAAGTAAGTACTAAAGACTAAAGTTTACTTTCAGTAAATGTGTGATTAGGCTGTCAACTTCTGTGAGAACAGAGTGGTCTGTACGAACCCCACGGTTTTAACTAAAAACTAAACTAAACAAGGTTACAGAAACATTTGGTCGTGGAATCTATGATATAAAACTCAAGTTAAACTTATCAAATAATGATCTCGACTTACGATAGTGTTTTGAGTCGCTGAGATAACGTGTCTTTGTCCTTCATTATAAGAGCCTCCGCAAACGCAACCATGGCTTCAACCACTGGTGTCACGTAGTTTATCTGGGAAAGAAAATCAGATGGAATTTGCATTCTTGATTTCGTCCTATTGCTTTCGTTATGTTGTCTTAATGTCTTCGTATTGTTGTCGAGAACTCAAACTGGTGTTTGTGAAGGGCGAGTTTTTTGGTAGTCATAGAAACACGGGTATCTCTCATCTTACCTTGTCTTCAGTGGCGCTTTCCATGTGCAAAACGTTGATAAAATCTGGATCATTCTTGAACTTGTTGTATATCTGGTATGTTTGATCAGTCCCGTGACCGTAAACAGCAGTTCCAGCTGCCAGCTCAGCCATTCTCCTGTTGTAATAAGTTCCGAAATCTGCCAGTTTGCTCGCACTGAATGTTGTTCCAAGTACCTTTTCTGGGTTGGATGAATGTGTTAGGTATGATTAGGGATAATTAAGTATGTGTTCGGTATGATCAGGAGTTCATGGTTCATAGATGGATGAAGTTCATATTTCATATATGGGCAAAGTTCATAGTTCATAGATGGATGAAGTTCATAGATGATCAGGAGTTCATGGTTCATAGATAAAAGAAGTTCATAGACGCAAGAAATAAGGATTTAATCTTGAGAAGATTTAATCTTCGGCGGAGACATGTTATGAAATCTCTCTTAAAGCAACTGACTTGTTTCCAGAGCCTCGTCAAACTGTGCCCATCCATCTGTGGCAATCCAGATGTAGTCGTTGAGGTCCTGATTCGCTGAGATAAACGCGTCGGTAACCTGTGGTGAGGCAGTAAGTAACTCATGTATAGTTACTTACTGAGTTTATAAATCTTGTGTAACTCAAATACCGTCAGTGTACCCCAACACACTGGCATCTAATCAAGTAATGTGATAGGTAAGCTATTGCAGAAGGAAGATTTACTCTATATCAAGAATCCACTGTTTATTCAAAAACCAGAAACGTTACCCTACCTTTTTTAGATCAGCTTTGTATCCAAAAACTGCGATAGCTCGGATAGCCTTATCCTTTACTATACTCGCAACTTCCTTTTCATAGTCATAACTATCATCTTTTTTAATCTCAAAACCTCCCTCCAACACACAGATCTTGTTTGGTCCTGAAAATGTGACGTAAATGGACACAAAAGGACGGTTACAGCTACAGTGAGGGGTCATTAGTCAATACTCATCAAGATTCTAACATTGCTCAGTGAGCGAAACTAATTTACATGCACATTCGTCCACAATATCGAGCGTGTATGCAGTATGTACTTAAAATTTGGCGATGAATAACCAAATTGTCGGTGTACGATGAAGTAAAGGTCCCGAAAATTCAAATGAGTGGCGTTCATTACCATCCATATCATCGTCGACAAGCTCCTCCTTGAGGCCAACACCATAGAATGAGGTTTCGTAAAAGAGGGCAATGTAGGTGAGGTTAGCCGCTACGAGCAAGTTTTTCAGAGCCAGAGTTTGGAGGTTGTCAATGGGAACTGTCCTGAAAATCGGTTGATTATAAGTGATAGTATTTACGAAGGAGCATTTTTCAATGATCGGAATGAATGAGTACGAATGAATGATATTCGGGTTGTGGCCAACCTGAAGAAATTCGGTAGGAACTCTGTGTTACTGAGAAAGGTGGCACTACTCTGATAGCTTATCATCGGGATATCAGATGCAGCCGTGAGATACCCTGCTTGCCGACTGTTTGAACTGTAGGATGCTCCCACAACACCTTGTACAGCGACTTCCTCGTTCTGTATCACCTGTGTAAGGTGAGGTGTCAATGTGGGGTGTCAATGTGAGGTGAGGTGTCAGTGTGAGGTGTCAGTGTGGGGTGTCAATGTGAACACCGCTTAGGGTGTCCATTGTCAACACAGTGCTGTCACAAAAAGTGGTGTCAAGTGGGAATGGTGTCAAGGAGAAGCGATGGCCCAGGGAAGTGGTGTCAACTTACCTGCATGAAGTCAGGAAACCAGAAATTCTTGTCTGCTCCCCCACAGGTGTCAATTTTAACCACCTCAATCGTCAGTGGGAAGTCAGGGTGCTTGTTTATTTCCTCAGCCGCGTAATCCATAGCAAGGAGCATATACCAACCGTCACTATGGAGACGACAGCATTTTAGAATTTCCTAGAGTTGAGAATATTCTCAGAATAATATGAACGCTTGTTCGAGAATCTGAAAGTCGAGAATCTCAAACTTCATGATTATTTGTTATAAGTATTCGTTAAACATGGCAACCAACGGCGTCTATTGGAAGGTCTAGACTAAAATTCAAAACATCCTACATTTTTAGCCGGATTGCGTGCATACACTTCAAAATTATATATTGTATCACTGTTGATTACAATTTTCGAACAGAAATATATCCCAATATTATGCTAGCGTTGATAAGCGCTCAGCTCGTCAAATCAGTTACTTTCCTATAGCTGTTGACAGCCTGGGAAAAATTAAACGTATGTACTTGATTTACTGATTTTAGTAGAGTTAAAATAATTTATGAATTTTTGTAATTCAGTCCCAGACGAATTTTTCAAAAAGTGTTGAAGAATTTATAACTGTTAGAAGAATAAATCATCACCTACTTTTGAAATATTGTGCAGGTGGGAATTCCAAGATTGTCTGTCGAACCCTCTTCGTTATTGGACACAGGGAATAGCCCAGCGAGGGTGAAGGTTGGGTTTTCGGTCCTGAAAATCGGTGAGATGGGTTTAGGAATCATAGGAAGGGAGTCAAAAATGGATATGGAACAGATACCAAAAAACTTCGAAAATGGCTTGTGGGTTAAAATAGTATTATGGGACCAAACTATAATTGTGTCATTAACCAATAACCAACAGATTTATTGTCATTACTGAGATTTCTCGTATGATACTTACATGGCTTTGGAAGATAATTGGGAAAGAATGAGGAATAGCAAGGTTTTACTCTTAACAATTGTCATGACTGAAATTGTTACAGTTTCGTAAAACGATAAAAAAGGGATAGAATTCATTATCTAGGTTTCAAGACAAACATTTCATTATGAATTTTACGTCACTAATATGCGACCTTTGACAAAACGCAACGCACTCGCGAGTAAAGCAAGCGATAATGAATTTACGTCATTCGAAAATTCGTGAGCATTTCGAATACTAAAACTAAAAGTAAGTTAGTTATTCGCATTCTGATTTCAACTATTCTTTCAACTGAGCTGTCAAATGAAAACCGATTTGGATAAAGATCACGATTATAATAGTGGGGAACACGAAGTGGGGTAAATTTATTCCTGAATTCCTATTCTCGATTCCGACGGAAAAAAGCAGCGCGTGAGCTGAACTGTGAAGAATTCTTCTTAAGAACGATTCTTCTTCTTAAGAACGATGAACTGGATACTCATAAACTCAAATATATAAGTACAGTGTAGAAGTTAAACTACTCAAACACACGCAATCCCAGGGTGTTAGAGTTGACATGATCGCATAGCTGCCAGATTGGTTACAGCTATGTGTCAGAGTTAGGTGGTTTCTGGGTGGGTGCCAAGTTTAAAACTAGACGTTGTAACGTCGTTATGAAGTGACATAGAACTGTGTCGGTGCCATGATTACTTCGCCACGCTGAACTGAATAACTATAAGGTAGCTATAATAGGGCTACTCTACTCAATCAAAGAAACGATGCATATGTTATCCAAAGTTCATCCTAAAAACGCCAGAATGGTTTCGCAAGTGCGGAATGATTTGCTGCAGTCATGGGGAGTAACAGTATATTGGGGAGTAACAATATATATACTACTGTTGTCTACATAATCATGTTGCTGCTTACACTGACTCAAGATATGGAAGGCTGTAATGTGTAGCGCCACCAGCATAATTTAATCATGATAACAGAATATCCTCTATCCCAAAATACGTAATGTCTATATCGCTGAGAATCGATTAATCAGAATAAAATAACTATTTATTTGGTTGGTAAGCAAACGACAAACTTAACCGAGAATATGCCATTATGTAACTCGGAAATGTTGTTCGCGGCCATATACGGCGCAAAACTGAGTCTCCTGCATTACCAGAGGGATGGTTGCAGTATGTGTGTGCTATGGGGGAAAGCGGGGGGTTCAGATTAATGAATATTAGGACCGGGTTTTGTGGTTTCAGAGATTTTATCGGCTTTACATTACCATCATGGAAGATTCACGGAAACGTGACAAATATTTCGAGATTAAGTAACCGCGCGGCGCGCACTGGACTCGAAGATTGATCATAGAGTTCCATGTCCCAACTCCCAAGTAATTTGAATCTCATGAATGATACTATAGGCCGCATATCATATAAAACATGGTCCCAAATGAATAAATGATATTTCCTGAAACCCTAACGACATCTATCAAGACACTTTGAGCCCTCTTATCAAAATATCCATTGATATCAGGGATATTAGGACGATATATTTAATGATAAGTGATTATGAGGGTTCATAAATTCGATGTCGCATATCATCTAATAGGGGTCTCATATCATCTAATAGTGTCTCTCCCTGTATCGCATAATAGGTATCGTATTAATGCTTTAATAGGTCCCATCATATGAAGCACCGCCTCACACAATGATATAAATCGTGCAGATCACAGTCTCGGCGTAAATTCCGGCGTACAGGCTATACTCAAATGTCGTGATTTCGGAAAAGTGGTCATATTTGCAATCTATGACAGCTCACAATTTGGATCCATCTATCGATTAGTTCTGTCAATCGGGGTAGTCATGCATGACCGCATAATGCATTCCACAATATCATTAGCAATATTCGGTATGTTTATAATGTATTGCCTTCGTAGTCTAGAGTAAGGGAGTTCTAGTTCCGATCTAGAATTATGCCTGCCTGAAGTGGCTAGATCTTGATTAGCATCTAAGATTAAGAGGTTATGCTACGACAACTACAACCTACAATCTACATTTATCAATTTAAAATGAATGAAACAGAAGTTAAGTTAGATCAAATGTGTTGTCTGAAAGATAATGATGGACAATCTCATGAAAAGAAGCAAAGTTTTTGGCTTGACCAAACAATTGCCCCCCAGTTGCGCAATAAAAATATGTCTAAAGTTGGGTAACATTTTCGAAGCTACTCTCCATGTATATAGACATCACACATTTCAAATCAAATAGAATATAATGTGTTTGAAATTGTTCGTTTCGCGGCCTGCCCCCGTATCCGCGAAAGGTCTGACCATCTGTTATATATATGAGTTTATACCATTGGTTTCCAAGAACCAGAATTACAGCAGAGACAATAGAGCCCATCCATAGAATTTTTTTCATCAGGTTGCTTGGATCAATGTTACATCTTCCGTCGAAAGCCACACAAAATCAGAGCCCCCCAATTTCATTCTAAAGATCTTTTCTCCTCTCAATCTCTCGAAGGAACATAACTCGCTCTTTATATGATCACATGTGACGGAACAGAATGTACTCCGAGACAGCTGTGTAACATAATTATGGTTGAAGACAATGGTGATATTTTAAATTTGTCAAGACTGGGGTACTGCACCTGTCCTGAATGACGTGTGTCACACACTTCACTGACACTTCCACTCCTTTTCAGTGGTGGTGTTGATTAACATTAACATATCAAGGGGGAGGGAGGCTACTTTGATATCAAGCGAAGTTTTACATAGGTACATGAACAAGAGAAGTTGTATCAACTTCGTTACATTATAAGAGAAGGAACATATGAATCGCATCAGGGTCTATCGAATTCAGTGCAAGCACATTAGCCCAGTTCTAGTTCTTGCTTTACAAGAAAGTCAAACCAACCCACGATTGGAAAATATAGAGATTGGAAATGGTATTGGTAGTGCTCAATGCGCTCAAGAACCGAGAATGGTTAGTGAAATATGGTTATCGGGTTTAAATAAAATCTATGTGAAAAAAGTAGTTATCGGCTAGTATATCAGAGGTGATTGAAAGCACTTTACTAATACCCTAAAAGGATCTCTAATATCAGACTTGTAGATTAAACGTCTTTCTATCCATGGCGGTATTTGTATCTTGCAACTCTTCGTGTCGTGCAAGTTTTTTTAGCAGTGGTTGATATTAAAGGCACCACCTTATAAGGAAATATTTTTTTTTTGAATTTGCGTTACAATCTAAATATAAATCTCTTCCCAAAATGAACAGTCGTGCTAAAGTTGCGGAGTATGATAAAATGACACAACCAAGATGTAGTTTAAAAGCATTCCTGTGACCGATTGAAAATTTTGTCCGATAATAAAGTTATGTTCACAAAGAGACGCGCACTTTGAACAGGTGCAAAAATATGTGAAAGCGCAGTTGCACAACTAACAACAACAGGGAAATAATCTTCTATCGATCCGTTAACACCTTTATCATGTACACAAAACTCCATACTTATGAGAAACACTCCCACATATAAAATAGTGTTAGTGGACTAATGCGCAGAACATACCAATAACCCGACAAACGTTAACCGGTTGTTATTGGCTATAGCGTCACATCGATACGTCGTTAGTGACCGACACAATCGAGCTCCGTAGTCGTGACACTATATTCTAGATCATTGCAAGTTTCGATACTCTCGAAGAATTGTAAAAAACATCCGCACAGACACGTAAACAAACACAAACAAGCACAAACACACACACACACACACAAACACCCACAAACACACACACACACACAAGTCAAATATACGCGCGCCGTGTTAGAACCTGTGAGTTCACGACGCTTTATCTACTGTATGAACGCTGTATGAACGGTGAATAAAGCTTAACGCACTGAAATTCACAAAAAGGATGATAGTGGGAAGGTTAGAAGAGGCACTATGTGTGTGTGTGTGNTGTGTGTCTGTGTGTGTCTGTGTGTGTAACAGCAACCGCATCAACGACAACAAAAGCAACAACAACAACAATTAAAGTAGCTCCTCTGGTGTGAATATAGCATGGTGTGACTATAGCATGGTGGTGGTGTATATCTATTCAGTACCATGGTATTACCATGGTATTACCATGGTACTGGATAGATATACAGTGCAGACACGTAACACAACTCCCAAAAACAACGTTCACTCCCGGACGTTCGAGTATAACAAAAATCTCAATTGCTAAACTCTCAATTGCTAAACTCCCAATTGCTTAACTCCCAATGCGGCTTTATTATTATATACGTGGCTCTGGCTCTCCTATACCATGCAGATACCCACGAGAGTATTGATATGTCATGGTTTACTACTATTGGAATTTAAAATCGGGGGAATATAATGTCCTGCAGCATATCCGGTTTACCAGCAATAATATCTAGTTAGCCTCTGAGGGAACCGGGGATATATGTTTACCTTCAGACTGCTATTGAATATATTGGAGTCACCACAGTAAATACCCTAGGATGATATCTGTCTTGCAGGTATTGTCAGCGAGGTATTTATAGTAAGTGAAGCAAAAAATAGATCTCTGGAGCAAAAATGGATCTGACCTCAGAATAGTATCTGGGCTATTGGAAAGTTCATTCATTGTGAAACGGCAATATAGCACTCGAGATTGAGGCGTCCGTAAATGTGACAGGGGGACCAATCTATAAGGCAACAACCTGGCTGAAATGGGTCTTTATAGGATTGACAGTGATCGTCCACATATAATGGCGCACAAAGTTCATTATACCGAGAGAATTCAGCAGAGATTTTACTCACAAAGTAAATGAACGATTTGCAAGTGCGATTGACGTGGGAGCAAATTCGACTAATTTGAGCACTAGGCAAAGAAAATGGTTCCTTCCAGTTGTTCAGCAGTTATGAAGTGCTCCAACTTACCAGCAACAATTCGCTTGTGAGTGGAGGTAAAATGCTGCGAACACAAAGAAAAATGAAAGGTTCAAACAGCGTATCAAGAGCCTGAATCGTGTATTACGTCCTTGGAGGAGGCAACGTACTATAATCGAGGGGGCAACGTACTAATTGAAGGGGGTCACGTATACTATGAAACTGTTTTGCAATTATAGCACGTTGGATTATAGTATTTCGCGTACCGCGGTATATTGCAAGTTTTGTAAAACGGACCACATTATAGAATCCCCAGTACAGGGACGGGTATTGCATGACAAGAATAACTTCGATAGACACAACAAAGGTACATGTGATTAGGCTATCAACTCCTGTGACAGAGTGGTCTGTACGGAACCCCACGGTTCCGATTCCTCAGGTTTAACATGCTGTGCAGAAAGGATTTACACCGTGTTCGCCAGGCTAAGCACATAACCACTCTGTCTTGATCAAAGTCGATTTTATTAGTATAGTCATCAGGAAATTTTTCCTTGTGTTTGACAACAGGTGCCTCCACAGTACTCCATTACAACAAGTAGATGGTGTATTTATAGTCCGCGCGTTTGAAGTTTGCCGGGCAAACAGGACATTCGCGCGCGGTTAAAAGTCGACCAAAATGAAATCAGAAATTGCCCCATTTGTCACACATTTATACATCGCGCGCGTGGATTTCCCGCAACATAAATAGCACCATAGCATTCATGATGCTATAATCTCTCATCTCAGAGTGGGATTTGAGTAACAACCTTT
>CAMPET010000083.1:0-17407 GCA_946803715.1 Beroe ovata | reverse complement strand
GTGTGTGAGTGTCTGTTTGTGTGTCTGTGTCGAGTGAAATTGATGTCATGAGGATCAAATGATCTCCAGCGATATGATTATAAAGGACATAGGTTCATCATCGAAATGAACAGCACGAGGATGTGTTTAACCGAAATAACCCGCTCTGTCACATGAGATACATTACGATACATTACGAAACTTTGAATTACCGGTCAAAACTATTCGACAAAGGGAGTGGTCATGATTGTCAACATGTCATGAAAAACGGGTCCAGTTGACATATTGTAAGTGGGCCATATGCGACACATATTACAAAAGGCCTGGTGAAGTCATCTTCGGGAAATGAGCCATCTTTTTGAGGGGGGTTGGCAAAGGATTGGGTCCCCAAAAATCAGCGCTCAATGATATCAAGCTCCATTTTACGAGAAATCCAGTACTGTCAGTTGTCAGACAACTCAAGAAATCCTGCATTGCTTATTTTCTCGATCACTGTTCAAGTGATAAGTGTCACTTTCTGATGTATTACATCTGGCAAGATCAAGAACCTGTCAGTTAATGAACCGTGGAATGAAATTAAAATTGATTTGTTGATCATAAAAATGAACGATTCAGACTAATCATAATTGAACATTAGACGTCACACTATAAATCACGTTTAGCTATAAATGAGGTAGAATTATGAAGAGTATTGAATTTTGACCACGCTTTCATTCGAGGCAAGTCACATGTGTAACGCGCAACGATCGAGCAAAATTAAATACAGGAATTGAAAAAAATACAGGAAATATTCAGTAAGGGAAAACTTATGAAACCATACAATATGTCTCAGCTAAAAAACGTACGGATTAGCGATGTCTGTCAATTCCTAAGCATAGAAATGAACAAGTGGCAAACATTCATTCTGGGGTTTCTACACGATTCTGAAGCCGGAGTTCAGCGAACACGTTGCACTGCCACACACATGTAACACGAATGAATGAGCTATGTACCGCAACAGCTAGGTACATGCTACGTAACATAGCAAAAACATCTTGTGCCCGTGGCGAGTTTAATCATACCTACTCCCATATATGCTACTCTAAAACAAGCTTTTAGAGACGTGATTTCATTATTAATGGCATGTTAGAAGGCGGTCGATAACCCCCTCAGCCCCCCTGAACATATGGAGCTGTTGTCATTAATTAGTGACCCCATCCTCTATTGTAGGTTATTGTACGTATTGGCAACAACCTATAGTGATGTTATCACCACGACCGTGTTATCGGTATGTTTATCGGTATGTTTATCGGTATGTTTATCGGTATGTTTATCGGTATGTTTATCGGTATGTTTGTTGGGGGGTATATCGACACTGACTATAGCACGTTATCACACGACGTTATGACGACGTGCATTGTTAGCGTACAGCAGATGACTATATACCACTCCATGTGTTATAGATGGGAGACAACCTTGGTATGGTTTTATAGGTGGATGATGTTTGTTGAATCTATGCCGGGGGGGGGGTAGATTGTATGCCAGGGGAGTCAGCATTGTATGTCAGCATTGTCTGGATGGTAGGGGACTCCCAGGAGGTTTTGAGAGTATGTAATGGACAAAGAGACAGCGTTATATAGTGCACTTTACAGATTACAGATTCCAGTGGAAAACTGCTCTGGTATAACCAGTGTTCTGGCATAACGTAATCTGCCGTGTTTATAAATAACAGATTGCTACCACAGCTTTATACAATAACCTTCACTACTATTTACCAAGCAATATTAGATTCACATTGCTTGGTAAATATATATTATATTCAAACATAATTGAGGGCAACAGCAACACAGAACATGTTGCTAATGTTGCTTTAACATGTTGCTACAGCATTAGCTGAAATTTCCCCGACAAATGATGTCGAGTAGTATTAACGCAGGGATTATTAGTCACCGCATTAACACAAATTTATTCGGACGCGCGCATTACTTTTAGCATTGGGGACTCACATTGTTAGTCCCCACTGCTAAAAGTAGAGCATCATGATGAGCGAGTTCACAGGAAAGCACTGGGGGCGGGGGCGAATGAAAACGGCGTGAGCAACAACACGACACCCCGAGTAGGGCACAATACATACCGTATAACATACGGTGGATATATACCACACAATCCCCACCCTACTCCTTAGGTCTTGCATCCTATACAGACTTCTCTTAACTGGTGAACTCTATAATATATGCCAAGTGCTCAGGACTCCTTACTATAATTGTGTGGTATAAGTATAACATAAAATGGGTGCTATATTATACCATTATACAGGTCATTATGCAGAGTCATGCAGATCTCGATATCTATTATGTGAGGCGATTATGATATTCACTAGTCTATAAAACGTGTGCTAGCCCTGCATGTCCCAAGGGAACAATGCATTATTAATAGTTTAGCCCTGACTACCGCGGCTTTCTGAATAATTAACAGTGGGAACGGTGTGATGATCATAAATTACGATTTAGCCGTGACACGGTTTCTCACTCGATTACTAAATCGCGATCAAATAAGTGGATGTATCTTCACTCACAATATGTCATGAGACATGATTGGCACACAAGCGACACATATAAATATGTCAAAGTACGATATGCACCAAATAATCTCACCCAGAAGTTCATTTTTCAATCACAATTCCAATCAAAATCTCATTTGAAACAGAGTGCACCGCGAGAGCTATAATCTCAACCGAGACTGTAATGAATTTTCGGTTTATAACGCCCAAATTCAATCCAACACACTTTAATGAGATTGAGTATCGTTTCAAGATATGTATTTCTGAAGAATGGATCCAATGACCGATTCAAATAAAGGCGTGCTCAATGAGGATTGAGGTCACTTTATAGTAAAATCAGCTAGTCTAAAAAGGTTAAAACAGGTTGAGAACATGTCACACATAAACACACACACACATACACATGACAAATAAATATGAATCATGGTATTTATACATGCCAGCAGATGTTTCACTCATCATTTTTTCGATGGTGTGGCGATTATCAACGTATAAACATACGAAATATAGAAAACAACATATACAAGGAAACTATTTGGCCACAAATTCTCAACGTAGACCATAGCTGTCACAGAGTGACAGTGTGACATTGAGTATTGAGTCCACGAATCCCCACACCAAGTCCACAATCCTAATAAGCACACCTTCATATCCCGCCTCACCAAAAGCACATACCGCTATAACACGTGGGGTCGCTAATAAACTTCATTAGGGAAATAGCACTGACTTCCATCGTACCACACGAACTGTCCCATATTACCAACTGTCCCAGTGTCCCATATTGCTAACAACTGTCCAATATTGCTAACAACTGTCCAATATAACCTTCGGATCATTAATAAGGGATAGATCTGATAGTGTCGGACACACATACGACAATATACGACTGCACTATATTATGTGTTGTAAAGCGGTGGCGATGACTGGTTTATATTGGGTGTGCTCACTGGTCACACATTTCACTGGTCACACATTTCATCTGTCACACCTTTCACTGATCACACATTTCACTGGTTACACATTTCACTATTTATTTCAAATATAACATCGACCTTATCAATTCAACCGAATCGGGAAGTGTCAATGAACGTACTACGTTCAGAAATGAGTAATCACAAGACAAATGAAATTCTCGGTAAAGCCCCCCGAGTGATCGGCCTTGCGGCAACAAATGACCATTGCATAAAACCATAGGCTCTGTACATTTGTCAGAGCCGTGTAAGATGTTCATAATCATGTAGAGCAGGGCCACAATTTGTAACAGAAACCATTCCAGGATCGCAGCAATGACGTCATAAGACCATGGCTACAAGAGTGTAATCACGTTACCATGGTAACACGTAGCCTGTGGCATGTGCAGACACGTGGCCTCATTACAGTGGTAATATATTGTTAGAGTCGTAACGTTTCAAAAGAATTGATTACGTCCTACTGGACAGCTGTTGACGAGTGAGGGGGAGAGAAATAGGGAACGGAAAAGTCGGCTGTACCCCTTAACAGGAGCTGGATGTGAGAAAGGAAAACAGGAAATTGAAATATCAACAAGTGCAAAGACAGTAGGACGGGAATTTGAATAATCTTGTGATTTCTTGTAGATGAAGATTATAGAAATCCACATGGTTACAAGGTTTAACTGTGTGAGAGATGCAGTTTAAGCATTTAGGAATGTCAGAAATTACTCAACATACACGCGGATTTGAGGAAATATTTGACATATAACGCGTGCTATGCTAATTAAACCATTATAGGTGGTACGGGAGAATGAAGAAATAACCCGTTTCAACTAATTTATTTCAACAACTTTGTAGTGTCAACTAATTTGTAGTTTCGTGAGTGAATCTCTAAGATTATACATCAATATGCTCGAAATTCGGAATTCTGAAGCGTCGCTCTCGTGACAGCAGGAATTTGGTATGGAATGAATGTTCAATGCATCACACGAGTGGTTCCATTAACACTATCCGCTCAGTTATTTCACGAAGCGAGCACATATTTTTACAGGGCAAAAGATTGTATAGAGGGAGAGGCTATAACTGCAAAATTTTGACTTTTCATTGATTGAAAAATACAAAAATAGGAGTGGCAAATTCTCTGTAGAAATGAACTTCGGGTGGTTTCAAATCGAGCACGATAAACGTCAAAAGGTAGATTGATTCAGGGTAATCAAACGAATAAATGGTTACAATAGTAATGTAACTACATCGTTTGATATCTAATCAAAATAAAGTATGGTTACTGTATAACATACAGTAAACTGCCTAAATGTTGAATCCCACAGTCATATGACTTAGCAACATAAGTTCAAATAAACGGGGATATTTTATAAGTTTCCAATTTCCCAGCTCACCTGATACGCGTAGTTTCACTTCAATCCGTTCAGTGAAACATAAATCACGCTACACACAGAGGGACACAAATCCCTATACTAATCCTGCAGCACGATATTAAGAAGGGGCCGTAATTCACACACTCTCTGGGGTGCTTAGTCAGCATCCCTTAGTCAGTCCTTAGTTATAGTCTCCCTTATGAATATCACGGTGATCTGTAATATAGGATCCAATACGTGTGAACAATGACCAGAATTGACTCCTTAGGACGAGGGTTATTATGAAGGAGTCACGATACTAGTCTTGCCTGTGTCATTAACAATACGCAAGGGGATTCATTTAAATCAGAACTTCTGCTGCTACTGAGTATTGATACATACTACATTGAAGTGGAAAGGGGTGTTTAGGGGGGGAGGCCAAACTGTGTCTGTAATAACCTAGTGGGACCTAACGGCGAGAGCTGATCGGACAAAAACGCCAAATCATAACTTAGGGGTTTTGCAAACGAGAATTGTCCATGAGGATAAATTTCTGGAAGAGCACATCAAGCAAAGATGATTTGCTACGTGTTAACAGAATAGCTATCATTTCAACTGCGAAACCAAAAATTCCCAGGATGTGATTGATAGCGGAGTGAGTAGAGATTACTAGTCTCACTTCACCCTACTATAAGGAGTTGAAAGGATGTGTTCACCTCCCAATTCTCACACCCCAGAGATGCGTCGCATATTATCAGGAGAGGGTGATAAACTACCTGGATACTTCCACTGAAGAATACTGATACTTCTCACTGTTACCTACACTGCGAAATAGTGCTATGATATCAATGCTAGTGTTTTCACACGAGATGTGGCGGTACAGTCTGTCGAAAATGCCGTGTTCTTTCTCATATCATAGAGATAAAAAACGGTAGATGCCGCGGACCGAAACAACCAAATCTCATTTATTTTGGGTAAAATGGTTATGTACATTGTACAGTATATGCAGTACATATCTAGAACGGCCGAAGTTGATCCATGATTCGCAATCGATTAACTAAAAGTGGGAAAATAACCGATACATCGTGACTCATGAATTAGCCTTGCTGTGCATCCTAGTAACCGCGAAACCAGTTAACTTAACGCAAAAACACGTCATTATATATTCTTGATCAGATGTAAGCCCATGTGAAGTGAGGAAGCGCATTTAAACTGGCAGCGGGGTTCCAACCCCTGCAAACATGGAGGAACTGAGTTTAACGATAAGTAGAATAAGGAGTAGTAGAATTATATACTATGAGAGACAGCGAGTCGGTGAACCATCATGCATGAGCGAGGGAGAGGAGAATATGATTTTAGTGGTACTCAGATAGAGGGGGGGTCTATAATCATATATACCGGTACAAATATAATATATCACGATTATACAGGTTGTGTATGGTTAGAGTTCACGATTATATAATAGAGTCCGCTTGTGAAACTGATCTCTGTGCTAATTACTCTTGTGATGGTAATTAGAGACTATTGCGTGGAGGCGATCAGAGTGAAGAAAATCGGGGGGGGGGGCGGTTAAACTGAGAGTTAACCACGACAAACAGTTACAATTTCCTCTGGTGCATTATGTGAGCTTCGCAGTCAATTATCGGTAGAAAATCTGCTTGTTACAACATATATGGTTTCGTGAATGAACTGCACCATTGATTGTTTCATAGCGATGGCAGCAAGTTGAAAAACCCTGGGTAATCCGATTCAACCTCGCGTGAAAATGTAGGATATTCAATATCAGGAAAGTTTACCATATTTCAAACTATAGCTCATGAAACACGCCTGTCACGACAATACCAGATAAAATGTTCTGACTTGGATCATGGGATATGTCCAAAAATTGGAACCAGATGGCAGATGTTGAAAACGGATATACATTTACGCTCAACACTCACCATTATCGGTATGTCTGGATCTCCACTGTGCCCATTTCCAGATACCATTTAGAGAGCAGGTTCCATACTCAATCCTATATGAAAATATGGTGGAATTTAAAAAAATTCCGGAGCTAATCGAAGATTAAAACCGATTATCGGACTGTTTAAGTATTTTGAGTGTATGACAGGTTGCTGAGATTCGATTTCATCAATTTCAAATCCCAGGCGAGAGGTAAATGAAATAAATCCAATATTACATTTCTACACGACACACATAAACATAGAAGAATATTTTAACTTGACGATGCTTTAATGTGGAAAATGTTGGAAATTGTACCTGGGATTAATTAAAACTATTTTTAGCAGCGAATTTCTACGTCACTCAAGAGACTGAAGGACTCTGTATACGTGGAAATTAGTACCCCCTGAATAATGATGATTCCAGGGGTGAAATTCGGCGCATCTAAGATTCGCAAGCCCATTTCTGACTAAAACAATCCCAAATTTACTGATCATATCAATATCAATAACAGATAGATATTTAAGCCAGCTTTTATACAGTGAACAAAACTTTTAAAATATTCTTCCCTTAGATTTTCGATATTAAAACGACCCTAAAATAATACTTTATTATCGAATATCCTGTCCACATTTCAAATACAATGAACGAAAAGAATCTGGAGTAGTTACAATGAATATTATGTCTTTAGATCTCAAATCATTTCCAGAAGTATAGAGAACGATATAATTGGGGAGAGGTCACAAATTTTCTCAGTCACGTAACAGCAATTGACCATTGAGAACAGATATACAACCAATTATGAAAACCAGGAAATGTTGACACGTTTTCAAAATCATTAGTGACCCCTCCCCAAAAATACCAATCTCTCTATTGACTGTCGGCTGATCTCTGATAATGAGGAGCGAAGGATCAGGAATTCTTCATTCGTCGCCCGATGTAAATACCCAGAATTAGTACAATGATATGGGAACATATCAAACCTGATGAGAAAATAGAGATTAAATATCACCAGTGTATAATTGAATGTATAATTTAATGTATCGTGCAATTAACAAAAAGGGAATAATAGTTATACTAGGCTTATTTTGTTAGATCTCTGTGTAGATGATAAGGGTTTCTGTGCTGCAGTTTACAGGTCCTTGACAACCCTTAAGAGTTTTAGTTTGTTCGATATTTTGATAGTTACTGTGGAAGCAAGCTGATAGACACCAAAGTTTTTGTTTAAACACAGCTCAATGCGATCATAGGCAAGCATGTGACTGTCTTCTTTCGCTAACTCGTGATTAATGTGATGTTCATTTTGCTATGTATCGACACGATTTTAAATCTTAATTTAAATACACTATGATGTAAATCGCTTCTGTTTTGACAGTAAATAAACATCATTGAGAGAGACGCAAAGCACAATGCGCAGAATAAAAACGCGCGTGCTACAACTAGTTGCATGGATATGTGTTCGCGCGCTACGTTTATTGCCACTCATTAGTGTTCAAAACATTGTAACTTAAGCGCAAAATGGCGCAAAATTGCAAAAATGGCAATAACAAAAACCAATCCCAAAATGTAGTCAATTTACCTGAAATAGTGATTCTTGTGAACGCAGATTCTTCCCCAGGAAAATCATCAGGTGATGCATCAATGGGCCAACCCTGAAACGAAATTAAATCAAAATCGTTTTAAATTCCGAGTTCCCGTGCCCCAGAGCTCCCAATTTCCGCGATATCATTTAATTTGATACCAGACGGGATATCCGGAGATAGTTCACCCCTTAAATTCCGAGTTGTTAGAAGGGTCAGAGGTTGAATTTTCGTTGCTTAATATGTTTATCTCATTGCTGTATATTCCTTCATATATTATCTAGGATTTAAATTCCTAGTTCAATTACAAAATCACGTATAACTATTAACATTTAGCGATATCTTGGCCAACAAAACAAAGAAATCGTTCTGTTGACTCACTAAATCCAATATACACCATGTACTACTGTTGTACAATGCCTGAGTGGTGTCTGTACTAATCAATCATCAATTATCCACCGATCAAATGTCTAGCCTCGTATCTAATCACAGCTATACTTGTGATGATGGTAGTACAGGTAGTATGTAATCATGCAATGTAACATCACACATTGATTATTAAATATCGATTATATATCGGTCATATGATCATATCGCATGTATAGCGCATGTATCAAGAAAATATGCAATATGCATGGAGAGGAATTTGTGAATGGCATAGCTGCAGGGCGCAATAATCTTCGGTTACTCTCAAATGAATCCTCATTCTTTTTCCGGAATTTGGGTACGTCTACATTTTTGCCAGTGGGTTTCAAGTCAGCCCTTTATACATGGAGCACTATCGTAAATTCATGCCACAATATCTTGAAGAATGGAGTCGATATTGAGATGAGATTAAATTGCTCTTGGAACTTCAATCATCATTATCACAGGTAAGCCGGAAATGAAACTCATTTCTAAGATTACTTCTTACGAAACAAGATTGCCCGGTCGAGTTCATATCATGTTTTACAGTGAGATACACGAGCATGCATAGGTACATTGTACATCACTTCAATGTTACCGAGAATTACACTAGAATGCATTGTAATATATTGACTGTCACTTAAGATGTCTGAATTCACTGTCATTCTACTTCATCTGTCATACAACTGTCAAATACCTCTCATAAACAACTGTAACACAATTCAAGCAAAACAAAATTTTCAAATTGTAACACTATTGTCACCTTCCTGTCAGTTGTCATCTACTACCTGTCACACATACCTTGGGAGGGAAAGCCTCAGGGCGACTATTCCAGTCCCATATCCAGTCAGGACCACGGCTACTCCACAAGGTTGGCGGAATGTTGGTCGGAGGGTAGGGAGGAGTACCGCTCTGTGATAGCACTATCACCTGCAATGATAAATTGGGTAGTGATCACCTGATAGATCACCTAAAATACAGATACCAGGTTAAATTGGGGTGAACACTCGCAATGAATGCCATGTTTTACCGTCAGATAACCGCCTCCCTGAGAGATAATCTGACTAAAAACTTACTGTCCGAGATGGAATTGAAATTTTCACTGATTTCCCGATGAGCTCACCCGAAAATTCCAAGGGTTGATACTTGTAGTGTGAGAGTAGGACAGATGATTTGGTGGAAAATAAGTGCCACAAGTTCCTGTAAAGTCGTCGTAAGAGACCTTCAAAATCGGAGTATAAAAGTTTGGAGTCACTCACTTCAATTTTTACCAATACTGAGATCATAAATTCGAAGATAATCATTTTGGTCAATTTCCCTACAAATACCATCGATTCCTATGTATTTTTGGACACTGAATCGATTCCCGATAGAATTTTGGTCCTATCTCGCTCTCCTAAGGCGCTGTTAGTCATGCGATTTTAAACTTCATATCTGAGCAAAAATTGGGATTTTCACTGATTTCCCAACCATCTAGCCCAAAAATTCTCAAAGATTCGGATTCTTTGTCAAAAAATAGGCCAGAAACACATATAACCAGTCATCGTGGCGACAAAAACTTTTCGACTCATTAAGTGTGCCACTTATTTTCGTGTTTTTGCAGTCTTTGCTTCCCACAGGTTTGAAATCGTGATTTGCGCGTGGTTTCACGGCAAGAATGTCGAATGAACTCGACACAATCGTAAAGAGGGTTGATACTCGTAGTGTGAGAGTAGGAGAGATGAATTGGTGGAAAATAAGTGTCACAATTTCCTATAAAGTCTTCGTAAGAAACCTTCGAAATAGGAGTATAAAAGTGTGGAGTCACTCACTTCAATTTTACCAATACTGAGATCATAAATTTGAACAAAATCATTTCGTTCAATATCCTCGCAAATACCATCGACTCCTTTGTATTTTTGGACGATGAATCGATTGCCGATCAAATTTTGGTCCTATCTCACTTCCCTGGGGGGCTACCTGACATGCATATCGTACAAGTCATAATATAATATGGTAGTTACTGTGCTAGAACATATGTTCTAGGCTCTAGCACATAACTACATATTATGGACTTATGGTAGATTTTGCTACATGTCAAGGATATGAGGTACTGAATACTGATTTCGTGTGTTCTGGTAAGAAATTAGCGATAATCACGAAGCAGTAAAAGTTGTGATTTGTACATGGGGGTACCTTATGAGTATAATACATCAATGTAACAGGTGTACGAAACTAAGCAAGTATGAAATTGGTTATTGGAGTATTGACTGTGAAGCAACAGGTCTGTGAAGCAGTAGGTCTGAGTAAACATATATGATAAATTATATTCGAATTTGGTAGATGATTATAAACGGAATTAAGTTTTCGCAGTATTCCATTGTTTCCACAGTGACCACTCTTAGACATTTTAGGCTATTTCATGAAAACTGGAGAAAAACACTTTTGCATATCTATGAATTAACATATATTGACTGCACTATCTTGTTATCTGACTCTATTAACTTTATGACGGTCAACATATGGAAATGACACATGGCTCTCTCTTCATACATGGAGAATTTACTGATGAATTTTACACCTCATTAAAGTGGAAGGTGTCATGTAACAGACACTTGATATCTTTATATTGTACAGAAATATTGACACATGCCAAAGATCTTGTGAGAGCAAACATTCTTTGTCTATCAAGTGAGAATGTTGTGTGATGAAATATTGATTGTACAACATAGAGTTATGTTGAAACTTAAACATCCTACCTCATCAGAATAGTTCTCTGATACAATAGAGTTGGGAGGTGTCGTTATCTTGTTAGTGTTACTACCTGGATAAAAAATAATTCTAGTTCTCAAGAATCAAAATAAAGTAATAAAATAAAAGTTATAAAATAAAGTAATAAAATCCATGTTGAAATATCACCAACCATTTGAAAGATGTCGACTTGTTCTGGCTGATGCAGATGGTCTTGATAAAGAGATCATGTCTGACACAGAACTTGACATTTCAATGCTGTCCACACAGCAAACTGAAGTGAAATACTGCCTTACTTCATCTTCAATTATTTGATAAGCACATAATTACCTTTGAACATTGTTCATGATTTCAATACTTGCAAACCTTGACAAGGAGTTTCTTCAGAAACTTGTCCATTCCGGAAGAGGTGACAAGCACATTTACAACTGCATTTCAAGGCATCAAGTTTTTCCAAATTCATTCTCTCATCTGTCTGTTGTGAAACAGATCTTTGCCAGATCTCATGAATCTCACTGTCTGATACATTTGGCGAAAAGGGTTGTGATGATGAAGGAGAAGCCATGAGTTCTGCACCATCTGACAAAAGTGACTCCCCAAGAATACTGAACTGACTGATATCCATTCTANGGAAGTGTCAAAGACTTAGGAGTCCATCTCTCTTCTGACATGAAATGGAGGCTACAGGTCAATACCGCTGCTCAAAACGCTAACAAGATGGCAAATTGGGTGCTGAGTGTCTTCTCAGACCGATCTGGTGATGTTCTTCTCACACTTTACAAAAGCGTTGTGAAGTGTAGGTTGGAGTACTCCTGCCCAGTGTGGAATCCCTCCACTATCCAAGATATCAAGAAACTGGAATCCACACAACGTGCTTTCACTCGCCACATCGCCGGCTGCCAAAATATCTCATACTGGGATAGATTGAAGAAACTTGGCCTCATGTCCCTCCAGCGGCGAAGAGAGCGCTACATCATCCTCCACATGTGGAAAATCTGGCAGTGCACTGCCCCTAACAACATAGGAATCACATTCTTTGATCATATGAGACTAGGGAGTCGCTGCAAGATCCCTCCTGTAAATAAAAAGTCATCTGCGCAGATCAAGTCAATATATGATCAGTCTTTTGCTGTACGGGGACCACGACTTTGGAATGCGACCCCCAAGAAATAAAAGCTGCACCATCCTTCGATGTATTCAATTCAAAGCTGACAATCCACCTCATGCAGAACATTCCTGATCTACCTCCAGTTCCGGGTTATACTACGCCCAACTCAAACTCAATACTGGATTGGACGACGGGCGGCCTCCAAGAGGTGGTCTAATTGGGTCTCCAAGGAAAGCCGACATGAGGTTACATGAGGTTTTTTTAAAATCCTACAAGATTTCGCCTGCTCACAGCTATTACTATCTAGTATCTTGTCAGTTGTCGACTATTGAGGCAACGCGACGACGCGGCCCGGTTCGTGTAAGCAAAATTAAAAGACCAATTGGTTCATAGCAGGATCATAATGCAAAGTTTAGCTATACCTAATTTATTAATTTGGCTACCAATCGCCAAATTCATACAAGGAATAATGGAATATATTATATCGTGCTATCGCGAGCAGCCCAACTGAGTTACGTAAGTCATGAAAATCATAAATCGTATGATCATAATCAATTGATCAAAAGACAAACCATGATATGATATTATGATGGTGTGTAATATGTTAGCTCATAGCAGCTATTGAAGCTAACTTGTCAAGTTGATCCCAAGGTTCATTTTGCTTGATCCTAATGTCATGACGAATATGAGTTGATATGTGAAATTACTCTTACCAGTTTCTGACTTTCTCTTAAATCTATTGCGCGATCCGGATGCGTGATCAGAAGAGACTGCGTGATTCTTGTGTGAATTGGTAGTTAATGAGTGGTGACGAGGGTGAAACATTCCTGCTGTCTGATGATGGTGTAAGATGGTTGTAAGGAGAGTTCAACAAGTTACGGTAAGGAGACTCTGAGTCAAGGGAGCCGTATGTGATCACTGAGGGTGAACCAGAGTAATCCGTGCCTCGATCACTGAGTAGCTGACTGAAAGAGAGGGGAGAAGTTGGCATCATGCCAGAAAATCAAAAACATACATGCGTAAGATATTCTCGAACCATTATTATCCAGCAACTAACTTGTCATCGCTATATTCGTCATATCGGGATGGATTTGTGAAGAAATTCTGCTCCATGCAACCATTGTAGTCTTGTGTCATCTGAAATTCAGCAGATAATAGGATGGTATTATTTGGGAGGGGTCCCAAATCTTAAACTGATTTCTGGAAAAGTAAGGGATCTGCCTCGCAAATCGCAACTGTGCTCTTTCTCCAGCCACAAATTGGCCATCTTCTTAGCATGACTCACCAGATGGTGATTGATCAGCGAAAACTATGATTCGACCAATGAACAATGAGATACTATGCTGATTGCTGGAAGTGCATGAAAATTTGGGACTCTTCCCAAGATATACCATTCTCTTTACTTGCCTTAAACTGAAAGAAAACGATTCACTGAAACTCTGACATGACTTTACCTGGTCAGAATCAGTAGGCGGACTTTTCGTCTTGAAGAAGTGAAGCATGATAATAACTGGAACGAAATCCCAAAGTATCAATGCGATCGATATCGGTGCTAGATTTGTTTTGCTAAGAGTGTCGTTCAAAACCTGGGGAATAGCAGTAGAACAGATGAATTTAAATTTCTCAAAATATTCCCACGGTTTCCGATGAAGCGAACATCGCGCGCGATGAAACGTGCGTGAAACGCAATCCTATGTACAATCATGACTCCGCGGCGTACGTGAAACACTCCTCTACAAATACAACAGTAGACCTTTCGAGCATTGCCACACTGCCACACTGCCCCACTGCCACACTCCTGAGTGTGGCAGATTTAGTGTGGCGGTGTGGCAGTGTGGCATATTTTCGAGCATTGCCACACTATTTTTGCGATTTTTGCCACACTGCCACACTGCCACACTCTAAATCAGTGTGGCAGCCACACTGCCACACNTTGGCGAAAAGGGTTGTGATGATGAAGGAGAAGCCATGAGTTCTGCACCATCTGACAAAAGTGACTCCCCAAGAATACTGAACTGACTGATATCCATTCTAGCGGAGATATGAATCATGATTAAGCATTGGTTAAAGAAAAATTAGAAAAAGAGTTTATGGAATTAATGAGGCTAGATACTTTTCTTTACTGCTTTTTGGTTGAAAGCCAACAATAGTGCAACAGAATCATATCTAAATTCAGTAAAAAATGAGCAAACAAATAAATAAATACAAGAATGATGCCTTAGATGATTCATGATTGAACATTGTAGNTTCTGTTGGCGCATCTTTAGCGCACCGGAACCCAATATTGTCCGACCCGGCATCTGCTGTATTACCCATCCTGAAATGGGGCGATGAGCTGAGTTGTGTACCTAATCAGTGCTTATGATGAACGATGGCCATCCACCGTTCTTGTGTTGCGGCTTTCGACTAGGGCTTATGTTGCGGTAGATGGGAGGATGGACTATAGACGTAAAGAAGTGCATGGTACAGAGCGCGTGGCGTACGTACGTACGTTACGTGCATATTTGACAGTCGACGCACTAGGGGATAAGTATTTGGCATCGCGCCTTACTGTTATCGAAATATTGCCATGAAGAGCAGTAGACCTTTCGAGGATTGCCACACTGCCGCACTGCCACACTCCTGAGTGTGGCAGATTTAGTGTGGCAGATTTTCGAACATTGCCACACTATTTCGCGATTTTTGCCACACTGCCACACTCAAAATGAGTGTGGCAGCCACACTATGCGATCCGACCTTACGAGGAGTGCGGCTGCCACACTGCCACACTGTGTCGATCAATAACCGGTAAATGTGGGGAAAATGAAACAGACTTTTAGAGCCAGATCGTCTTTCTGGTGATCCAGAGTAGGAAGTAGGATGGGGGCAGTGCCGATGGTGAAAAATGGTTTTATGGTTGAAAATGGTTTTATGGTTCAAAATGGTTTTATGGTTGAAAATGGTTTTATGGCGAATTGGTTGAAATTTCGGACTAGCCATCAGGATGCTATCAGAAATGTCTGACTAGATTTTTTTGAGTTGCACCAGATTTAAAACAAATTCCAAAACGCTTCTTATCCGGCTGAATAGTCCAACTCAGCTATGTGGCAAGACTGAAAAGAAGGTCTTTTCGACCACTTTTAAATCGGACACTTTTTTCCGCTAATTTATAGAATTCCAGCACTGAATAACAATATGTGATTATGTGACGTCAAAATGAAACATTTGTTATAGGTATCTCGATATCAGTGAAAAGTCATTATCGATGATAGGTCATCATCAATGGTCATTGATCATTATCTATCAATGGTCTACCGACAGTCAGTGACTTTAGAGCACCCCAAGTAATGCTAGCATTCCACTCCACCCACCAGGCACCCTTCCAAGATATATGGGTAGTGGGTACATGCTAATTAGATCAATTGAGCGTGCCATTGTTTCTCCATTCCTTAAATAAACATTGCACCTCATTGTGATTACGGTAACTATATTTTTTAAATTTCGGACATGTCATATCACATTACATCACTTATGAGGTATGTGTGAAAGAGAGTGTCAGTGTGGCAGTTGAACTCGTAAGGTCAACATTGCCACACTTTCGAAAATGTGTGATGACCTTACAGCAAGTGTGGCAGATGAAAATTGTGTGGCAGATGAAAATTTACCACACAGTGTGGCAGTGTGGCAGTGTGGCAATTCAGTGTGGCAGTGTGGCAAATGAGTGTGGCAGTGTGGCTGCCACACTCCTCGTAAGGTCTACTCATGAAGAGACATGAAACAGTTTCGGGAACTGTTGTAGGAGAATCAATCTTTGGAAACAAATCTGTGATAACATGGACAATGGGGCCTAATTAGTAATTATGGGTCAATCTGTCAGTAACAATATTCTGAGTATTAAATCCGCACGACCGACCGCACGACCGACCGCACGACACCAGCCGCAATGCTCACTTTAGGTCTTTTGGTGGATCAGAGCTATACGAAATAACTTCATTACGAGCGATGTTGGGTATGTCAAGTGGGCTTATGTAGCAAGCTTTCTACCAGATATCTCAATATGACAGTTTGTCACAATACAAGGCACATTTTGTTTTTCATACCTTGTAGTTACGTCTGCTCTATGATTGAACGAGCCGTCCACTGAGTCGACATAACTGCCCCCTCTCAGGGTGAACTGTGGTTGTCCAGTTTGCCTGTCTGTCCCAAACTGAGTGCTCGTCCACTCCCATACATTCCCTATCATGTCGTATAAACCTGTTTGATGAGATGAATTCCATCAAAAAGATCTGGAATACATGATAATATTTCGAATCTGTTTAACTCTTTGGATTGTGAATCGTATAATTTGTTATCCCGAGCTACTGACCGTATGTATTTTGAGCTGGGAAAGCTTTAACAGGAGCAACACCAATAAACCCATCCTTCGCTTTATTCTCCTTGGGGAATTTGCCTTCCCAAATATTCATCCTTCGCTTCTCATATGCGTTTCCCCACGGGTACAACTGATCTGTAGTGTAGACATAACTTGTGATTTTGCTAACTATAACCAACATTTCTTCCTTACATTGTACACGGTTGTGAACATGGAAGTAGTCGAAGAAACATACCCCTCATTCCTCCCCTTGCAGCATACTCCCATTCCTCCTCTGTAGAGAGTCTAGCACCGCGGTATTTACAATACTCCACTGCATCATTATACGACACATGAACCGCAGGATGCTCACCCCTCTGCTTGATGGTGGATCCGGGACCGGCTGGGTGTGCCCAGTACGCACCCTCAACTGGTAGCCACCATTCCGCACCTGGTATATGTGTGTCATTGGTTATGTGTTATGTGCAGT
>CAMPET010000082.1:254047-265026 GCA_946803715.1 Beroe ovata | reverse complement strand
TATGTTGCAATTTGTAGGCATTGCAGGACCCACGGTAATCAGAACTCGGACAATTTTTATATAGGTCAGACTCTCAACTCTCTTATGAGTAGATGTAATGGTCATAGAGATAAATTTAAAGTTCAGAAATTTGATCAATCGGCACTCTCAATGCATATTATGGATAAGCATCCAGAAAACTTTGGGGATAAACTCTTGAACTTTGACTTTGGAGTCGTTAAGTCAGTGAATCCATTAGATTTAGATAGAGTCGAAGATTGCTTCATATTCACAACCAAAGCCGATTTAGTTGGACTGAATAGATATAAGGTTACAAGATGATTGATTTCTCCTCTACTAAAGAGGTACTTTGTTTGTTGCAAATTTAATGTTTAATGTTTTGGCCGGTATCACTCTCCTTTTCTTTTTTGTTAGCTTGAGTCCATAATATCGCCTTACTTTACAGTTACTATATTCTCCCCTTTCAAGGTCTCTGCCTTCCTGAGATCCTAACCATTTTTATCATTTAGCTTATGATACAACTTATGGCGAGAGTCCGAGGGACCTAGTATCATATTGTGTAGAGCGTGGTGACTGGTCTATAATAAAATAAAATAATTCAGTTCAAAGAACCTTTTGTTTTGTTTTATTCCTCATTTGAGTATAAAGAATAAAAATTTAGGGCCGAATGTCATACAAAAGTGGGGTAAATGTAAAAAATAAAGGGAATAAAATAAAGAGAAAAAAAGGGAATAAAATGAAATCAAATTGACCAGAAAGGGAGCCCCGCATCGGGCTCCAAAACATGTTATCCACCCTCATATGGCCCAGGTTAGCAGGTGTTAAGNTGCTCAGTACGTAATTGTATGCTAGTCTGTTTACACATACGGAGGTGTACAGTGCCTGCGAGCCACTACGATTACAATAACTATAGTAATAATATGAAAGGAAATTAAGTAGTATAAAGAATAGAAATGTAGGTTCGAATGCCGTGCAAAAGTGGGGTAAATGTAAAATAAAAATGAAGTGAATAAACAAATGAAAAAGAAAATAAAATGAAATCAAATTGACCAGAAAAGGGAGCCCCGCNTACAACTAGAAGAGGCAAAGTCACATAGATACTTTCACCAAATAGATCACCTACAATACCTAGCCTGTAAACAGGGAAAGTGCAATCTCTTGAGCAGTAGGATTGATCTCCTATCATTTGTAAATGAGCTTGCTGTTTACTCAAAGGAGGAAATGTGCATATTTCAAGATTATATTTGGAAGCTCAACCTGGAGCAAAACAGTCCCCAGATATTAGAAGAATTCACACTGCATATGAATATCAAACACATCAGTTATACTTGTACTAGTGATACAAAAGTGTTATCCCTATTGCATGGACACGATCTTTGCTTTGCAGCCTTTGAAGCAAAGGTAACCAGAATTGGAGATCCAAATTGCCAAATCTGTAAGGTAGCCGATGACAATGCACACCACATATTAATATGTCCTTTATACAACAGCTCATTTAGAAACACGGTGCTCCAGCTGGATATAAGTGAGGGGGGGTCCTGTTGGTTGGTCCCTCCTTAGCTGCCAGGATACAAGGACCCTCAAAGACTTTCATTGCCTTGTTCAGCTTGCAATCAGCTACTAGGACTCTGCTAGTTGCTCTATTGAAGAACCTCTGTCATTTCTTGTTTTGGACTTGCACTGCACTTGTACTGGGTGTTACTCAGTCTTGGACTACCCATGATTCATCATAAGAGGACATTCATGACTGTTACAGAATGGCTACCTTATGGTATGCTTATCAGTGTGTTCAATCAAAAAGAAATCATGTCAGGGAATTCTCTAGATGAAGTAAGATTCGAGAAACTGAATAAGACAGAGGGTGGCCAATTTATCTTGACAATCGGGGAAGTGACCTCTCTCAGCACTACCGAGAAGCTCTTTAAAGTTTAGTGAATCACTGAATAGTTCAGTGCTGTACAATATATTTTCAATTTAATTCAAATTAAGAAATGTGAACATTATGAACTATGCTGCTTCCACACATGAAGATGTGATCAGAATCAATTGCTGTTTAAAAATCTGGCCAATTTCCAATGGAACATCTTGAATTGAATTGAAGTATATATTTTACAGCACAATTATCAAATACATATTATCTTCAGTTACAAAAGACATCACTTGGGATGTGCTAAAGGAAATACCTTCTACTAACATACCTATTCTATAAACGAATAAATTACACCACTTCTACAACATAAGTAAGAATATGACAATATATAATGTTTACCAATAAATGAATTATTCTACCGGATTATGTGACAGATACTTTGATATTATTTGCTCTTTTTTGTGAGCATCACAGAAATTATGCGATGCGCGGCGCGCGAAGCCGCGCGCGAAATTCAAAAATTGCAGTGGAAATTTGCAATAGAATTTAGAATGATTAATGCGATAGTCATTCCACGTTTGAATAATAAAACTTTCGACAATAAATAACAATACCTGATTCTGTAGCCGTCATAAATTTTGTCGCGCGCGCGACAAAAATAGAGTCAGGGTTTATTATCAATCGACAAAATTTTTTTATGATGTTCAGATGACTTTCACTTTTTTTCATAGCAATAGCAAATATAAATGCTTCATCATATCACACTATAGGCAACCCCGGAACTGGGGTCCGCGCTATTCGGCGTTCGCGCGCGACGTACAAGTGTCATTTGCACGGATCGACTATAACTTTTGCGTCGCGCCGCGCATATGCAATAGACTCAAAAACATTTTATTTCCGAAACTTGAACAAAGATTGGCGAATGATTAATTGTGGAAATAACTGAAGAATTATGGATGATTTTAACTATGCATAAGTACATAACTCTAAGAGTAGCTGAAGCTCAACCTAAGAGTAAGATGCTTCTGTTGATTGAATACCTATTGTATCATTCTTTTTGTTGCACTCCTCTTATTCAAATTTGAATGCTTCTAAAATAGTTTTGAATTGGTAAGTGGTAATTCTCTCATCATTCCAACAAAGTTTCAATGAAGTTTCATCTTCATTAGTTAGTGTCTAATCAGTGTCTTTAGATGAATGTGCTATTGACCCTATAACAGTGGTCTGGGGATCAACTCCACATTTAAAGCTCAGCATTTGATTTTGAACCTGCAAACATCAATCCTGATAGGTGAGTGCAAATTGAATGCTACTTTTATATCAGTTTGTCCTCAGTACTGCATCAAGTTGTACCATGTAATTTGGAAAACAATGATTGATGCTCAATCTTGGCTGCACTCTGATCTATTAGCAATGTTTTTGCTTATCCATCTTCCTCTCCCTCCACATCCCTCTTTCCTCATTCAATTTTATAACTTCTCCCGATTCCCTCCCTCCTCATCCTACTTCAGAACTTCTCCCATCCCTCCTTATCCAACTTCAGAACTTCTCCCCTCTCTTCTCATCCAAATTTNCTAAATTCCGCCCTACCGTCGGGGCGGATTGAAAATCGCGCGCACCGACGGTAGGGTAAAATCCTACAAATTTTTTCATGATGTTCAGATGACTTTCACGTTTTTTCATAGCAATAGCAAATGCTTCATTGTATCAGGCGCAGACTTGCTGACGTAGTGATGCAGCTAAAGCTTGTATTGGATTCTGGATTAGTGGACATTTAAATATAAATATTTTAAATTTAAACTATACAACACTATACTTCGTCATACTTTAAATCACAAATCCGAAATGATGTCAACAGCAGAATTTATTTTCCTACCACCTTGAAAAAAATTCGGCTCTCCAACTCCATTTGGTCGAGTTATTTGAATCAGCGTTCAAAGTTGGAAATAGGGTTGGGAAAAGCGACTTTGCAATATAGAAGGAATGCATGATGCTAGGCAATGTAGGAGTTGCACGTGCATAATTAGTGAAAGATGCACGGGCGTCAATGCTATTGTCATTTCTTTGTTCCTTTGTTTAGAGACGTTTCAATTTTGATGCTTATTCATTCTACTTGATACTTCTATCATCCTTACAAATATCGTTAGTCATGTCCCAATAAGATAATATGAACATATTATGAGTTCTCTGTTTCAATAAGAATAAAGATGTTATGATGAAGCTGACAGATGCAGCTTGTGAAAAGCTGAAAAAGGTGGTTTTTATACTCAATAAGATCTACACTCGGTCAACTATACCCATTTATTTTCTCTTATGTTGTGAAAGATAATTTCTCTGCAGTTGATTTTACCTATAGATCTATCAGTTATTCTATTTCCAGATTTTCCAGGAGATAGACAGTGATAACAATGATGGCTATTTGGATATTTCAGAACTTGCAGCATGTTGTGGTAAGGTGAAAAATATCTGTGTTTATTGTGTTGGTTGACTATGAAAATAATAGAACTAGTCCAGTTGAATATCTTGATATAACTGCATACCAACATTTCAGAAAAACTGAACATAATAATAACTCAAGAGGACATAGATCAATTCTTAGCATCAGATTTTGATAATGATGGAAGACTTTCTTTTGAAGAATTCTGTAACTTCACACTCAAGAGGTTTCTGCTCTCTCAAAGCTTCTCTTTTCTATGACCATGTATAACTGTTTGTGAAAAACTGATAAAACAAGTAGCTATCGATGCTATTTGAGCTTACTTCTCTCCCCTAATGATTCAATGAAGACTGTACACCTATCAGTGCACTGTACAACTATCAGTACACTGTACAGTTATCAGTACAGTGTACAACTATCAGTGCACTGTACAGCTACCAGTACACTGTACAGTTATCAGTACAGTGTACAGCTATGCCTACTCTCCGATACAGTGTCTACTCTTACTAATTATCATAACGCTATTGTTATCATCATCGACTATCATTATCAGGCTACACCGGATATTCTGTGAGATAGATGCCAACGGTAACGGGTTTCTTGATTTGGATGAAATTCAGAGTATCTGCCAGCGAATGGAAGTGAAGATGTCAAGACGACAAATACAAGCTATTCTAGCGTAGGTTCAATATATCATAGATAGATTATATCTGATCAGATATTACATCTGATACCTAGTAATTGTATTTTGAATAGTTTTTCCCCATTTTGACAGCTGACACGTCATACTATTACTAAGCACACACACACATAACACAAGTGCACTTTCCTCCAGGGAAATGGACTCTAACTCTGACGGTACTGTAGACTTTGAGGAGTTCTGCGACTTCTTTGCTGACATGCCCTCTCCACATTTGCAGCTCATGACAAAGAAATGGATGTGTGGGGAAGGTAAGGAGTGTCTTTGCTCGCTAGCTTATGGGATAAATCGCAGAATTGAGAGGAATTCTTGTATAAGAGAGTCGGCGATTTATGTCTGAATATTCGGAAATGTATCAATTTACAATCATTAGCTAGGTATTCCCCCTGTTATAGGTCATTATATAGGCATGTCATTTGACGCACTCGTATTCTCAAACCAGTAAAATGTTATTAACACTCTGACCAATGAATTGCAGGTTTGTATGTCGGGTCTGACATTGCACCTGCTGCGCTGCCACCAAAGGAAATGCCACTTGTCAGGTTCATGGCAGCTGGTGGCATTGCGGGCATCGCTTCTAGAACTGCAACCGCCCCCCTGGAGACTCTGAAGATTGTTGCACAGGTTTCCCTTTATTGCACAGGTTCCCATTTTATTTGCTGCACGGGTTTTGTTGCCAAAGAGTACCGCGTGCTTCGTGTGTTGTAGTGTACTGTGTACTGTGTACTGTGTATAATGGTTATAGGTGTCTGTACAATTATATGTACCTGCGGTGTTGGTGCCTCATGTATATCTGTATTTGTGTATATGTATTGTGTATATGTATTTTTGTATATGTATTGTCTATGTGTATTTGTGTATATTATGTATTGTATGCCTTTATCCTGGCAGAAAATACGAAGGTAAACAATAAACATGGATCATCGCGCAATGTAAACAATACATTCCGTCAATCATAACATGTCGCACATTCACTCTGGTATAGGTATAGTTACCTATTATAGCAGCTCCCTACATACCAATATACCATACTACAAACTCGATATGCCATACTACAATCTTGATACAATATGGTGCTCTGACTACCGAGTACCGAGATGTCTCCTTACCTATGATAGCCCTGTGAATACAGTGGGAAGTATTATAATAGGAATCCTAACACAATGGTCGAGATGGCGGAGTATGTATTTACCATGGTGTATACCATGATTCACGAATAGGGATGAATGATCTCACTAGGAATTAATTCCTGAATACTCAATCTCTTCTACTTTACTACTATGATATCTTTACTACTATGGATATGGATGTTATGATCCTCAAGCCCTCACACTCAATAACTCTCATTAGTTCTCATCAAAACACGAGCGAATTTTTACGCAAAATTAACTTGAAATAAAAAAACCTGCCGGGATTTAGCATTCGTGACCCAATATTTAAATCACTAATTACTATATTACTGCACGCTTCTGATAAACTTCGCAGCTAATGGTGCGTTAATTGACTTCATGTAATGTTCTGTTGTACGCTCGTTATTCAAGTAATTTAGTCTAATATAAGCAGCAGTTGTAGCTTTATTCCAGCTGTTTTACAGTGTCAAACAAAACTGGTTTAGACTTTAACTTTATGGCAAATCATCATATAATGTAGTTGTCTCATCCTATATATTACTTTTATATTACTAAAACTAATTAATTTTTTGTAAAAACATTTTAAATACTTGCGTTAGATGAGAGATAGTTAGTAAATTCTCTTTTGACTCTGTTTACAATGAATTTCGTCGTTCAACCAAGTCAAAAGAGAATTTACTTACTATTTCTCATCGTAACTAATGCGACTCTTATTCAATCGTCCAATCCATGAACTTGCATTAGACCTGCATAAGAGACTAGAGAGCTGTCCGACCATCATGGTGACATGACCAAAATCGATTTCTCTTAGTACGGCAAGGCATCTGCGTGTCCGAATACCTGCGAGAGTCGTACAGTTTTTGCCGGCTTGCTAGGTACAATGTAATTGTAAGGCTGTAAGGAATATTGAAATTTAGATACAATATATTGCCGATGACATGTAGCTGTTGTGAAGTGTCAATGAATTCAGCTGTACTGCTGCGTATTGAACGATTTTACTGGTCCTACTCTTGTGAGAATGTCACACATGCAATTTTCGTCTAGCACGGGACTTTCTCACCAATTCCACATTCTACGAGCAAAGTTGTCGCTTTCCGGACGTTTTTCCGAGAAGGGGTTTAATATCGATCATTCAATTCTTCCGAGGAGAAAATTGTCGCTCAACAAGACCTTGCCATGAACTTCATATTGTTTGATCGAGACTGATAGCGTCTCCTAATGTGAACTCTGTCATTAATTGAGCAGTTTTAGGTGTAACTGCGGAGTGATTATAGTCCGGCGTAATCGTCACCAGGCGCAATTGTCACAATTATATAAATGTGCCACATGCTAAATTTCTGCAGAAATTGGATATCCACGGAATGCGCGATGCTTTTAAATTAAGAATCTTCGCGCGAAAGCATGTTAGACCGGCGCGCGCGCACACACATGCTACATGCACGTCCTATACTAGCTGATGGGTACATAGTGCGCGTGTGTGCATCGCACATGCAGATTGCTGAGGCAGTGAGGCATCGTTTTTCTTACTTATAGCTTTATCTTATCAACAAGTTCTTTTGATTCAGTGGAATTAGGTGGTGCTATAGACTGCTGACACAGTCGGTACAGCAGTATAGGTTTTAGTATGGGTTGTTTTGTTCGTGATCATGCATTCAGTACGTGACATTTCCCGCAGACATCGCCCGCTGGAAAGACGAAGTTACGTCACACATTCGCATCCATAGTGAGTGACGGGGGAGCGAGGGCATTCTTCAATGGAAATCTCACTAACTGTATCAGAGTGTTTCCCACTTCAGCTATTGCTTGCATCGTGTACTCCAGAATGATCAAGGTACGTGGATAATGGAACATTACCTGGGGGTCCTTTCCGAAACTGGCTTAACAGTCAAAATTCATTTACAAATCAACACTACATTTTCGACTGAAGTGAATACTTTGACTTAAATCAGTTCCGAAAAGGACCACAGAGCTGTTGAAGGATCTGATTTAGAAAGTGATGATGTGATTAGGCTATCAACTTCTGTGACAGAGCGGTCTGTACGGAACCTCATGGTTTCGATTCCTTGTTTAACATGCAAGGATCTCCACCGTGTTCGCCAGGCTAGGCACATAACCACTCTGTCTTGACCAAAGTCGATTTCAAATGTCTCGTTGGATTGAAATGTTTCCTTGTGTTTGACAACAGGTGCCTTCACAGTACTCCATGACAACGAGTAGATGAGTGTTGATCTCTTGTCAGTCCTTGACCACAATAATAGCAGTCCCTGTTTAGCGGTCACTGTTTAACCCACACTGTTTTCTGCCCAGTTTAACCCCACTGCAGTTTAACCCCCACTGTTTTCTGCCCAGTTTACCCCCGTGGACAGCACTAAGAACCCATCCCAACCGGTGTGGAGGTTTGTGTCAGGGGCCACTGCCGGGATGATCAGCACAACCTGCACTCACCCTCTGGACGTTGTGAGAGCTAGACTCACAGTTCAACATACGACCGGTACTATGACTTCTCACTTGTCGTTATCTTACATTTGGTGTACGGGCTTTATCTATGCTTGATTAGTGTGATCAGTCGGAAAGAAAGGCTTACGAAAAAATAAACTTTACTTACGAAAAACACTTCACTTACGAAACACAAATATGCAAGGCTCTTAAATCCCCCCTCTCTCTCCCCAGCTGCAGGCAACTCTGGGATTTGGCACTGTTTCAACAGCATACGTTCAGAGGGCGGAGTGAGGGCTTTGTTTAGAGGTGAGTGAGTTTCTCTCATCGGAACACGGCTTTACAATCTCAATAATCACTCAAATGTATCGGCTGACGGATTTAGATGTCATGTATAATCCCCGGTCCCGTTAGGTATCAGTCCAACGCTGCTCACTATTGGCCCGTTCATGGGTATCCAGCAGTGCACATACGATGTTATGAAACTCCAGCTGCTCTCTGACGCATCAAACCCCTACACATTCCTGCTGTGTGGTGCAATCGCCGGAACAGCCGCCCAATCAGTGAGTTAGACTGAGTTATGACGACTGTTGTCATGGCAGCCCAAACAGTAAGTTAGACTGAGTTATGACGACTGTTGTCATGGCTATGTGATAGTTATAGCCGCCCTAACAGTAAGTTACACTGAGTTATGACGACTGTTNATCTTCCGATTTGCCGCCCAAACACTTAGTTACACTGAGTTTTGACGACTGTTGTCATGGCTATGTGATAGTTATAGCCGCCCAAACAGTGAGTTAGACTGGCTACACACTGGCACACTACGTCACCAAGGCTAACCCTGGTGGTAAGACCTGACACCCCCCCCCACCCAGGTAGTCCATCCCCTGGATGTTGTGAGGAGACAGATGCAGCTGGCATCCACCTCACCGCCTCTCCTCACCATGTTGAGTGAGCTATGGCGGACAGGTGGGTTGTCACGCCTCTTTGCGGGCCTTACACCCGCATATCTTAAAGTTGTGCCCGCAGCCTCCATCAGTTTGCTAGTCAGAGATGCGATTCTGGGACAGCTCAGTGACTGAGGTTTAGTTTTTAATCTGTGTATTATCACTTACAGAACATGAATAGTATGCAAAGAAAGTAGCTGTGAGGTAATATACTGTTACATCACACCTATGATGTGCGTATTTGGCCATATTTCTCGAGGCGAAGCCGAGTGAAATTTGTGCAATACGCACCAAATAGGTGTGATGTAACAATATTATGTGACGATTGGAAAGCAAGCTACTGTTACCGCTACATTTCAACATTTCAACGGCTGTGACATCCTCGATTACTCATGAGTTACATAACGGCTACATTGTACATAGTGAGCATAACATAGTGGATTATGCATGGGTCCATTGACATTGCTTTACAAGGTGACATGTTAACTTAAGTGAATCTGTTTCGAGCTTTAGATTGAAGTCTCTATAACTTCAATAAATTTCAATGAAAGTTGAAACAATAAAAATCGGGGTAACTGTAAGGATCATAATAGTTATCAAAACCAAAATACTGATACGACAAATAATAATGAAATAACAAATAAATTACAATCAATCCAACTTAACGGAAGCAAAATAAATTCCAAACGAAAAGCTAAAACATTCACGACAAAAGTTATAGTCCTATCTGAATATTCACACTCAAAAGATTAGAGCCAAAACTAAAATTACAGTGGCCATGGCGATAACAACCACTGCCCCGCTATAACTTGGCTGTCGGACACACTTCCTCCATCTTGTCTGACCACCATTTCACGATGTTTCTGTCACTGTCCGCAAAGTTAGTGCTGCACCATGATCCACCAATAGTGGTGCAATTGTACAGCTCAATTTTCGTGTTGACAAGCTCTTTCTGAGAAATTTTGACCATCACTTGAGAGAATGCATTTAATTACTAAAAGTTAATTAATTACTAAAAGTTAATAACTAAAATTACTAAAAGTTAATAAAGAATGTAATACTACGTCTGACGTGGAATAAAGTTGGGAACCAAATCGGAAACCAAAAAGGAAAAATATGCATGTTAGTGATCTGTAGTCTGCCGTAACATGACCATTAATCGCTTGGTCGGTTTAATTGATTATCCAATTATCTTATTACTCATCTTATTATCTGAATAAACTGTTTATTAAGTACGAACCGAGAAGTCACAGGTTTTGCTTTGTGCGAGTAAACTCCGTTTGAGTAACAGCATCGAGAATTCAGGGAACAGGTGATCGACCTGTAACAGTCACTAGCTATTATTGTAGTCACTAGGTGATTTTGGTCAGGTGATTTGGGTCAGGTGAGATGGGTCACGTGTGATGGGTCAGGTGACTTGGGTCAGGTGAGATGGGTCAGGTGAGATGGGTCAGGTGCC
>CAMPET010000082.1:237515-249663 GCA_946803715.1 Beroe ovata | reverse complement strand
GGGGATGGTGTGACTGGTGTGGGTCACATGCTGGGGGAAGGGGATGGTGTGACTGGTGAGGGTCACATGCTGGGATAGAAGGGGTGGGGTGAGGAGTTACTATCATGAGGAAGCACCTGATTGTTGATGTAATCTTCATCAGTCTCATGATTCTGGTGATGCTTGTGGTATTTTCTCCGGCCAGCCACACTGACTGCGCTGCTCATACTCACTGCGAGGTATTGGGAAATGATGGGAATTTCATCTGATATTGGCGGAATAAACGGGGTACTTGGGTACTGGGGGCTGACTTACTCAGAATGACCACAGTGATCATTGTGGTTGATATTAGGGTACCAGTCATTATGTGCGTCACGGATTGAAGCGGCGACCTGAAAAGTAAAGATTGCGTTGCGTCAAATAACCGCCTTCCCTTTACCTGTTACTCAAATTGAAGTTTCGATCAAATATCAAAATAAATCATAGTGGAAATTCCATTGGATCATTAGAAATTCCGTTTTCCACCTGTGCGACCAATGTCGAATCATTATAGCTGATCGGTGATCGGATTTGAGGTCATTTATTGATGACATGACGTCACAAGGGTTTGAATCTCAAGAAAAGATTTCGCACGTCCGCACTACACAATTGCTATATCGATGGGAGTTTGGTACAGTATAGACAAGAGGGAGGGGCTGTAACCCAGAGGAGGCTAGTTAGTTCACTTTAATTAAACTTCTCACCCCATGATCAAGTACTAGCGTGTGACCATCAATTAGTAATTAATTAAACTCCTCCCTCCTTGATCAAGTACTAGCGTGTGACCATCAATTATAGTACCAATATGAGCGATATATGAGACCATAAGCTAGTCCATGTCACTCACTCGAATATCAACCCTCTATAAGTCTCTACCATTTAGTCTGTCGGACAAACCCTAACCGCTTCAAAACGACCATCCTTTGTGGACATCTGTAGAGCACTGGTTGTAAAGCAACTATTTGTTAGTACTTTAGACTTTGCACCCCCTCAGTTGCAACTTAGTCTCTAACGGTCAGTGAAATCCATCACACATATGTTTTCCCTCGCACTCTCCAGTAAACTTCCTAATGTCCATTATCCAATACCCTATACAAGCATTTCTTTGGAAAGATAAGAATATACTCGTTTCTTAGGATCAATACTCGTTTCTGAGGATCAATATCGCTCCCTCTAGCTCCAGTTTCTTGCCAGCATTTCATGATGATAGGTATCTAACATAGTGATCCGATTTTCTTATGAACAAACATGTTGACCATGACTCACTGCCGATGATCATATCATCCGAGAGGAAACATGTCCTCACGATCTTGATGATAGCTCTCCAGGATCCTGTGAGGAAGTTTCTCAAGGGGGAGGGGGTTCCCCAGAAATGTGGGATTTCATTATAAATGAAACTGTTTGTGGAGCAGGAAATGAGTACGTCTCAACTTCCAGTATCCCCAGCCTTTCCGCAGAAATTAGGGTCGTGTGAAGGATATCGATACCCCCGCCGACCTTTCAGCTTCAGATGGGGCAGGGAGCGATCATTAGCCGTGCTAGACCAGAGTTCAGTTCTTAAAGAAGTTTCCTATCGACCCAAGATCAAATAATCGAATTAGAAATTGGATAAAACTGAGTTTTACAAGAATTTCCATATCAAAATGAACAAAGGTTAGGTACGACTGTGGCATCAGAGATGACTTGTACTATGCAAACTATTGCTGAATGGGCGTGGCACGATTTGAACGTGGCATAACTTGGGAAGCAATTTAGTGGGCGCTTCTACCCCCACCATGTCTAGGTTTTTCCCCAATAAACCTAACTTCTAACTCTTTTCCCGTACAGCTCAATCATGGCTCCTTTCCTTAAAATTCCCACGCTCAAGTACCACGCCCCCTAGAAACGAGGTTCACGACAAAAATTGAACATTTATCAGGTGCAATAGTTATAATAGAGGAGACCTTTAGATCGAGTGCATTGGTCTAAGCCTTCCATGGAATCGGTCAGTTTTGAAATAATACCGCGATATCTGATCTAGGTTAAACTAGGTTTACTATCTCTGGAATATCCTCTCAGAGATATGAATAATACACCTCTATAATATAATATGGATTTGGTTATAATATGGATTTGCTTTGTGTAGGATTTACAATTGAAAATACATGTACAGGAGTTGGTATTCAACTCTTGGTGTGAAACCAATTTTTACACGTTCCTCATTCATATAGAGTTGCTCATTGCGAGTTGTTCACAATAGTAACCTACCCAGTGATGATATATGACCAGGCTGGACGACTGTTCACAATTTGAAAACTTTTCACCGAAATCGGAAAACGGAGAAATGAAAAACTGCAATGCGGGGTGATTGAGGTGCAACCTTTATCAGGAATCATTTCCTCCTATCGATCTCTGCCGAGGGACCAAAATTATCTGATGAGTAGCTGCAATATACACACTGCTCCACATGTTTCCCCGCCGATCACGATATCCTTTTCCTAGCTCTGCACCCCACGATTTCCGTGTGAATGTCAGCCAACTCTTCATTTCCTTCCTTAGATCATATGCTGGGGCATCGTGATATATTGAAAAAGTGGTCACTGAAATAGCAGAACCGCGGTTCCTGACCTGAGGAACAAACTTGTTACTCATTGCCCGAATTTGGCTCAACAGAACCATGCAACACCATTTGAACATTGGTACACCCATTATAGGCTGTGAAATATAAATAATTTCCCTTTCCTCCGAAACAGTATTATTTCTTAATATTCTCAATCCAGGAAAAGTGTTGATATCCGTATCGATTGCATATGAACAAATTTCACAACACAATTTCGCTTCATATCATCACAATTTTCAAAATTCATTTGTAACATAGCCGACTAAAAAGATTCAACCGACAGTTAAAAATTCGAAAGGATCGGGTATTATTATCATTATCGGGTAAGGATTAAACTCATTTCGGAAATAAGTAACTTAGAGCGAAATTGAAAAGTCCTTTGCAAATCAAAAACACTGTACAACGAATTAATGATAATATTACTGAAAATACGGAATGATAGTTATAACTAACATAAACAGTACTGATAATAATATCATTAACTTAACCTGGCAAATGCTCTTCTTGATGACTGCTACAAGTACTTGAGCTACAAGTACCTGCTACAAGTACTTGGCAATTGGAATCTAAGCGCAACGTTGAAGTGGAATTTTAATCGAGCCATGGTGCTCTCTATGGCGGATCAGAAGGCTCACCCGGAATTTTATCTCTGAAAATAGAATTTGACCCTTGTGCTCCNGAAATAAGTAACTTAGAGCGAAATTGAAAAGTCCTTAGCAAATCAAAAACACTGTACAACGAATTAATAATAATATTACTGAAAATACGGAATGATAGTTATAACTAACATAAACAGTACTGAAAATAATATCATTAACTAAACCTGGCAAATGCTCTTCTTGATTACCTGCTACAAGTACTTGGCAATTGGAATCTAAGCGCAACGTGGAATTTTAAGCGAGCCATGGTGCTCTCACATTATGGGGGCCGGGAAGGGTCTCACATTTCCAGACACATTCGGCATCATATCTCATTCTCAGTGAGAATTTTTCACTATCTCAATCTGGTGAGTCATGTTAATAGAAGATTGCCCATCGAAAACCAACTCCAAGGCTAATCCCTTAGATGTGAGCATTGAGCTTTGTCAATGTCATTTGTGTCTGAGATTTGGGACCATTCCCGGCCAAAAGATGCCATTTTCTATTTTCTTTCCCCTGTTCACTGTTTGCTGTTACTGATACTGATATATTTTAGTTTATTTACTGTTTGAGCAATTGCAAATTGTGAAATCCTTTAATTCAAATTGATGTTCAATTTCACTTTTAACATTTATTGAATATTAATAATAATATTGCCTGCCTGGAAATGCTACGCCTAGACCCTCTGGGACCTGAGTCCGACACGAGCCTGGAGCCATGCACGATCGATCAAGCGGCGCTTTCAGTCTCAATTCAGGCTTGCATGAATTGAGATCATGTCAGCGCAGCGGTTGGCATTGCGCATGCCAGTTTTTTAGTCCTTACTTTTGATTCTTTTACTTCGAGTTCGTGGTAACCTGTATATGTATCATGTATGCGCTGCTGCAAAATAAGGTCCTCATATTCATGTCGAAAACCTTTAGATTTTATTGTTAGAGCCGCTTAGTGCTTGCGTTCATGTGTGGCCTTGTGTTGCTAGACGACAGACGTGACCGCTGATGCAGTGATGTAAGCTTATCGTGGTGTTGCACTTGCATGCTGGTGTCCGTGTAGCATGCTAGACCGTTGATTGTTTGTAGGATTTCACCTACCCTTGCTGGCGGGATTTTATCCCTGGCAAGGCGGGGCGGATTGAAAATCGCGCGCACCGACGGTAGGGTAAAATCCTACAAGTTGATTGTGCACACGTTGCGCGCGAGCCCCTGTTAGTGTTCTACTCGGATCGCAGTGAACTGCACTGAAAAGTCGCGCGTAAAAAGACGGAGACGCGCAGCGCGCGCGGAGTATTTGGGTCACGCAGCGCGAGAACACCGTTTGCGTTGATGCAATTGTTGTCAGATTTTATCTGACCTCAGTTTATCGCGCGCGGCGCGCGCGCCTTTATCGAAGGCCTTCGATGAAGGCGCGCTCGCGCGAGAAACAGGTCAGGTAACATCTGACAAATGCAATTGCAAACCGAGATATAAGTTTGCGCCGCGCGCACAAAACGAAATCGGAAATTCTCGACAGGGTCTTATCTATCATATCATCAATCGACACACGCCAATGCTTGTGGGACATGCGAATCAAACAAAAAATATTCTTTTGTTTGATTGTAATTTTTTTGATTCATTGGCTTTTTTTCAAATGGCTGTGAATGTTTCTTTTCAATATGTTATCAATGCTTTTAGGTGCAATATGAAAAAAATCAATGACCTGTTCACCCTTTATTGAGACCCTTTTTAGCCCTAAATTGCTTATTAACTGGCACTCAAGTAAGCCCCAAGGTTGCTTGCCACTTTCAGCTTTTGAGAATGGGTTCACCAGGTCAAGGTTACTGATCAATGATCTTGATTGAGTTATATGTTTGTAATATGAATTTGAATTTATATCTTCATCTTCCCTGATCAAGTTGTTTCCACAATTAGAGAATCAGGAGTATTTCTACTTGAATCAAATGTTTCACCAGCCTGTCGGATTGACAAGCTCTGGGATGACAATGTCCCAATTTTCCTTGATATCTATGCTTTACTTCCTGGTTGCATTGGGGCTGGTCAGTATAATGTCAGAATTCTTACTCAAATTTAGATATCCATCTAGGCTTAAGGGACCGTTCACATATTACGTAATCAAAAGTTCGTCATTTTTTACCCCCTCCCCCCTCCATAATCAAAGCACAAACCCCTCTCTCAGAAGGTAAATATTACGTAATCACGGGCCCAACCCCCCCTTCTGACGGAAAGGGACAAAGGGATATGATATTTGTATAGAGCCTTCTCCGGTGGATTAAAAGCTTAATGGGGGTCGGGGCAAAATAACTTGCTCTGCTGTATAGTGTCTGTTAGTGTTCCGATCCCTAGCTCGAGGGGCAACCTTGAACATTTAGATTCAGGACTCGACAGACATGCCTGTAGGATGTTCACTGACTTGTTTACACTCGCCCTACAGGCTGCTTTCTGCTTTGATTGCGTACCTAGTATGCCAACTGTTATTCACTGTATGTATTCGGTGGAGCCTAATTACCATTTTGAGTGGAGTGCTGAGTTTATACGCTCAGTAGAGAGGATACCCATAAAGTTTATCTTTGAAGGGAACACAGTTGTAACTATACTAAGTTGTATACAGTGAGTATATGCTCAGTAGAAGGGAGTACAGTGAGTGCTAGCGGTATACAGTGAGTATACGCTCAGTAGAAGGGGGCACAGTGAGTGCTAGCGATATACAGTTAGTATACATTCAGTAGAAGGAAGCACAGTGAGTGCTAGTGATATACAGTGAGTATACTCAAGTAAAGGGGAGGACAGTGAGTGCTCACACTGCTGAAGTGTCACGTGATCTGATAATTACACTCATGACATACCACGTGACCCGCCAGAGGTATACACACATACCTACTGTAAACCTAATAAGAGAAAATGATGCATGTCAAACTTTGAACTTGCAGTCTGACAGGCGTCGAGGGCCAAGAATTCTAAAAATGTCTTGATTACGTATTCAAGGTCAAAACCCCCCTCCCTCCTCCGCAATCAAGCGTAATCATTTGGAAACCCCGTCCCCCCTCGGCTGATTACGTAATATGTGAACGGCCCCTAAGCATGACAATAGCTGCTTATAAGCAAGCAATCATATGGTCCTGACTATGGTTCTTCATAAAATGTGGTGTTAAGAATAAGACAATATCTGAATATCTGTTTCCATTATAACGAACTGTCTTCAGATTTTCCCACCACCCGAGTTTCATGGACTTGGTCTCACTATTGAAACACTCTTTGGGAGGTGTGTATCATTATAAGAACTTATTTCCAATTCATTATAAGAACTTATTTCCAATTCAATGCATTAGGATCTTAACTACACTCCAGCACACACTGCTTTATCCTACAGCTTGCTAGGAGATGAGAGTATACACTTTGTTTCCTATCATATTCGTCTGACAACAGGTAAAGTAGGTACGGTTATAAAAAAGTATGAAATCAATGGCAATACTTATGTGATGTTTATGTGAATTCATGAATTTATCTTCCTTCAGTTCGGCTCATTGTACACAGCAGTTTCATTCCAATCTACTATATTTTGTCCTCTGCCATCTTCGAAGTCATGCCTTTCAGCCTCACATATCTCGTCATCTCTTTCCTTCCCCTCATCTCATCATCTCTTCTCTCCCTATACTGGTATTGGAATGGCTCATGGAAGCAGCACCCATTTTCCAGACTACTGGCTGGGCACTCTAATAGTCCCCGAGAATGGGTAACTGTGGCCAATGCCCTCTCCACTGAATTTCGTAGAGTGGACAAGTTTATGCACGGTAGGACTTGGGGCAAGGTAGTGGTCACAGACAACTGGATAGTCAGATGTGGACTGTATCAAGTCAGTGCTGCGTACCAGCCGGATGTGCACTTGTCTTTTCACAACTCTCAGGAATACACAGATCCTGAGACACACCTCATGACCCAGTACATCAACATCAACGTGTCATCCATCAACACTGCCTGCTCCGACTTCAAGATACGCCTCATTTCAACTGACTACAACGACCTCCTGAACAAGGTATCTGCCCCTGTTCTCAATGTCCGTAATGTGGTGATCCAGCAAACTTTAACAGAACGGTTTGAAGAGGCATTCCTGGAGGAAGTGGCTCAGAATGGCGTGTATGTGAGTGACCGGGACAGGGAGGAGTGTATCGGCTGTCTTCACACCCCATCAGATGTCAAGCTGTCCAAGTTGTGTGATGAGAGAGGGGACTGCAAACACTGTCTCTGTAGACCGATGTGGTGTGTACGGTGCATGGCTAAGTGGTTCGCTAATAGACAGGATCAGAATGCCCCTGAGCGTTGGCTGGCCGGGAAAGCTCCTTGTCCTACTTGCAGAAGTCGGTTCTGCATGAGGGACATTCAGATGATAGCTTAATAACTCGAGGCCCAGTGCCCGGCCAAATTGCATGATGAGCTGATTTTAGATAATACTAGGCTGAATTTTTGATGGAAAAAATTAATATCTATTGGGTTCCAGAAATGATACTATAGTGTAGGTATTTATGCTTGGGTTTTAATGAATTTTCAGTGAAAAACTTTTATACTTTATCATAGGCACTGTAAGTAATCAATTTCGAAATGAATCTCATTTATTCATAACACTGGTGTGTTCCATCAGACTTCCTTGAGTATCTACTATCTATGCCTCTCTATTCCCGTTTAGTAATCACTTTTCCTGCATGTACAATGCCATCGCCTGCAAACAGTATTATACAAACAAGGACACAAGGGCTGACTATGTGAGCATCTCTGAGCTGGCAAGCACAGAGTGCATAACATCAGATTTGGTTTCGAATGATTACAGCTTGTTCACCGACCTATATGAGTAATGCCACCTGTGGCTGCTTTTCCAACTGATACAATCCCGTCTGTGGCCGCTTTACCCACAGATACAATGCCGTCTGTAGCCGCTTGTCCAGCGTGAACTATGCCACCAGCCGCTGTCTGGCTTGCTGTCTTCATGTTATCCAGTATACCTGGAAATTGTTATATCATCATGATCCATGAGCCGTCTGTGAAAACCATTGTTGAATTCCAACAATATAACCAACTCATGTCAATTACCGTGTGGGACGATCTCTTTAGCTTCGGCCAGTAATTCCTTACTCTCCTGTACCTGAACGAACCCTGCATCAATGACGTCATTCAACACCGGTACTAGAGTAATGAAACATGAATTGCGTTTGGTTACAGGATAGACCGCACATATAACTACGCTTAGGTCTTAGGTGATGCGGAAACAGCAGATACCTGTGTCCTGTATAGTAGTTTGTAAATATAATAGTAACAATACGATATAGTAACAATCGGTAGCTATATGAACTATTGTCGAAACAAATGGGACAAATTCATTGTGGGCCATTTCGTCATTCGTAAACCCGATAAACGGAAAATGTAATCGTCAGTCGTGTGTATGAAGAGTTGAATTACCATTTCTTGAATTTCCATGTCAACTGCATTGATATGTTTCGACAATTTTTCCCATGACTTCACCATTTTCAAATCTGTGTTATAGGTTACGGAATGATGTGAATCGGAAAATAATTTCTACACTTCAAATTATTTCTCATTCACGTTTCTTATTCTAATGCTCAACACGACTAGATACCAGATTGATCTATATTTGGCGATCAAATCCTACGCCACATCACGCTATTGGCATCATGTTTTGACCGGATCATGAAAGCGAGACAATATTCAGAAAACATAGGCAAATACCGTGCTGTGAATAATGCTGTTTGCAGCAGGATTTGTGCTGTATAATACGGCCTCAATATTCATGCACAGGGAAAACTGTGCGCTCTGCGCGTTTCCACTTTAGCACGTACACTGCGTTCACGGGGTCACATCCAATGTCATTCATCAGTGAACGGGTTAGGTTTAGGTTCTAGGATTGGGGTTAGGATAACTTAGGGCTCAGTTGGGGTTAGGGTTTATAATGCTATAAAGAGTCTGATTTCAATAGGTAATAAACCCTGATGAAGGGTTAACTGTTTACTTTGAACATGCTGTCTAATAACAATGCTATTTTGTCAGAAGCATAATGACTGCGTTTTCACATAGGAAGCCAATGAAATCTTATTGATGACTAAACAAGCCTCATTAAAGGAATTTATTAATTTGTCGGTACATTTCGTTTACATGGGCGCGTTGATGTTCATTATTCCTAGGCGTGTGATAAGCTAATTAAGATAATCTACAGTCAATGAGGTATAGAATTAATGAGATTGATAGTCTACAGTTAATGAGGTATATTGATGAGGTTGATAGTCTACAGTTAATGAGGTGGTATGTCATATAATATTGCCTGATCATTTCAACTGCTTCAGTCCATGCTTGTTTCAGCATTGTATAAGCTTGCCCCATGTTGTATCAGCTTGTCTCTTAACAAGGTCCATAAACAAATAAACACACTGTGTAATGAAACTAAGCAATGTTGGTGGTTGAACAGTGCTCAGCTTATACCAACATTGCTCATTATAACCTAGATGGTTGGTCACTGTTTATCATCGTAAACACAGCCCGCTGTTTTATCTTATCACTTCATGTTATTTTAGCATATGCATTATGCAATGTATATAGGAGGTTATACAATATAATGTGGTGTATTATTATAGGGGGTGGGTATATTATATTGGTATAACAAACTCGTGATCCTATGAGACTGGTAATATGACGCCTATCTCATGCGTATTGTGTCATACTTCTTCTCCTTTTATAGCAGATTTGTATTTGTCATTGGGTTTTGAGTCTTTGCGATCCTTTCCTTCAATTTTAGATATCACAGTTCTCACGAATATTATAATTTGAATCTCGACAATATAGTAGGTAAATGCTATCAAATCAACCAGTGATAACCACTCGCTGAGCAATGGTAGAGATTATCGTGAATGATGCGGATTCAGAGTCTGCCCCCCTCATAACCTCCTTCAGTACCAGTACTAAAGTACCTAGACCGTGAGTATTAATTGCTCCTTCATAATTCACTTCTCCTGTGACCTTCTTACTTTCTTCTTGATCTGGGCGTATATTCAATCCATGTTATCTCCTTCATTTCCCAATTTCCCACTCTCCCCTCCTCCACTCTCCNCTCCCCTCCCCCACTCTACTTCCATACACTCTCCACTCTCCCACTCTCCCCACTCTCCCCTTCCCCATATCCTCGAACGTGTTCTCAGATACGATGAAGAGCCGATGTGGAGGCGCCCATTCAACTACTCAGTACAGCATGGTATTGACCCAGAGAAGCTGTCTCGACTACAGAGATATAGATACTACCAGAGACTAGCACCACCCATGCAGATGGTATGTTTTACCATGTTAATTAGCTGCCATGTTATAGATGTTATAGAACGGTCACAAATGTTTTTAGTATCAATTTTCATTGGTCGTACCCATTTTTCCATTGGTCAACCGCTGTGACGTGACTGGAAAAAATGACAGCATGTTAAACAAGCAATCGAAACCGTGGCGATCCGTACAGACCATTCTGTTGAATGCTAATATATCATATTATACTGTGAACCATGCGCAAATAAACTCCAAAAGGGAGTGGTGAGGCTCCCAAGAGCCTCATGTCAATCGTTTTACTTGTTCCCTGATATGTCGTAGGTTGGTGTGATCTACCTTATCTAAACGTTGTGTAATTTCAGCTTGTTCCAGATCACATCATACCCCCCGAATTCTTCACTGTTGTCCCTGTGGAACGGGGTCAGAGTCAGAGTTCCATGGTCACCATGTGAGTATCCTACTAAGGGTAACAGAACGGAATACCCAAATTCTAGAATACCCAATGTCGCGGATACCCAACAATTCTGTTGGGTATTTGCGACATTGGATATTTCTTAGATTTGGTTATTATGCATAGGTTCCACTGAGAATTTCGTGGGCTTTCGCAGCATCAATATTCCATGCTAAATATGACTTCTTGCTTTGCATACTTCTTGCGATGTTGTGTCCGAATCGTGCCTCACTGTCTCACTACGTGTCTCGCTAAGTGTCGCACTATGTGTCTCACTAAGTGTCTCACTAAGTGACTCACTATATGCTATGTCTCACTATGTGTCTCCCCCCGCTGCAGATTTTCCCTGTGGAACACAATGCTTGGTACATCTCTCCTGTGTATGCCCGCTGCCATTCTCCAATCGGGCATCATCTTAGGTAGTGTGTTGTGAATGATTGACAACTGCTATGATATTGATATAGTTTACTGCATCACTCAATGACTTCATTTCTGAGAAAAAGTTGTAATCATCACTCTATAACCGTGTTAACCCCCTGCAGGTCCCCTAGTCCTCCTTGCCGTGGGAGCTGTCACTTGCTACACGGCTGTGTTAACAGTATCAGTCACCATGGAGGTTCAGATGCTAGAGATATTCAGGAAGACGCCACTAGAATTTGTAGATGTCATAGAACATTACATGCCCAAACCGGCAGGTAAGTCCGTACCAAATTTGGAAGTACTGAACAATATTATCATTGTTTGGGTGTGGCAGATGTGTCCCCAAACGTGACCTGGAAACACAAAGACATCATATCTAGCAACTAACAGGCACTTCCGAGTCAAATCAAGCCTCACATCCCATGTCACGTTTTCGCCACATATCACGAAAAACATCAACTCTGACAAAGGGTCTTCTGACGCGAGATTAAAATTATCAGGCTATTCGCGCATCACGCGCATCTTTTCGTGCCGCACTGCCGCGTTGTAGCTTTCATTGAATCGATTCCAACAACACGTACTCGACACACACACACACACACACACACACACACACACCACCCACGCACACACCACACAACAACACACACCGCAAAAAACCGAGACCAGTAATAAGAGAGAAAAAGAAAAGGGGGGGGTGGGGGGGGGGGGGGGGGGGGGG
>CAMPET010000082.1:214110-225551 GCA_946803715.1 Beroe ovata | reverse complement strand
CACACACACACACACACACACGCACACAGACTTGACTGTTATATCACAGCAAATGGAAAACAGATGATCTGATTTCCGGAAGAAGGAAGAGTATAATGTACAACATTTGTGGACATATACAATATACAATGTTTCTTGAATATACCTGATCCCTTGTTGGGGCAGTCTCTTGCGAAATGCCCCTCTTCATTACACACTCGACACGCATTACCACCTGCGAACATACTGAGTAGATTGCCATAATACTACATTATCAGACTACATTATCATTATTGACTGTTATATCGACACACAGAAAACTCTGGATAGGAAGAAGTGTTTAATTGTTTCGTCCATAGATAATATAGCCAGAAACTAAAAATCCAGAATTTTCGTTCGTCCGGAATCTCTACAGATGTTCTATCATCTGACAGCATGTAGGTTATACATATAATGTGAGGGCGGAGCAATGTGGTTGAACTGCTTTCAAGTCAACAAAATTATCATTATCGAGGGGCGATCTGTAGAAGTTTTCAAAGTTTGTAATGGAGTATCAAATTTAAGTGGTGTGTTCAATTTTAGTAGATCAGGTATGAAGTGTGTAAGTCTAGGAAGAGCAAAGGTACACAAATTTCACGTCTCTTTAGGAATTTTATTAATGATCGTGTTATGATGTATTGGAATAAGCTTCCAAGTGATGTTAGGAATGACACCTCGATGAATGATTTTAAAAGTAAATTGGAGAATCATAAAATACGGACCATTTGTTCGGGTATTTGTGAGAGTGGTAATTTTTGGGAAATATCAAATGAAGTTTTAAGTCGCATAGAATCTGGCAACTATTTAGAAAAGAAGATTGAGCATAACAGTTACCTTATAAGCACTCCTTTTATTAAAAGTTTATTAATATTTATTGATGTATTGTAGTGTTATCGTGTTTGCTTTAAATTAAACTTTCAATTTTGTAATTTAATTTTTTACTCTTATTTGTGACGATGGAATAACTGATATTTTCAACTTAATTATTACTTTTGATTTGTTAGGTCTTTGATATTTAGAGTGGCGATTCGTTATGGCATCATCATACTCTTATTTATTTTATTTATTCATCATCAGGAAATTGTTTACCTCCACCACCCCCAAAAGAGTTCGTACTGACAGGGTTACCCCCAAAAGAGTTCGTACTGGCAGGGTTACTGTGTCCCAGACCATTACTTGACCCAATTCCATTTGTTTGAGCAGGAGCTGAAAGTTGTCAAGGATGTTAATAAAGCAGCATAGAATGAAGATCATCACATTGGAAAATAGGTGTGTTTTTATAACCCAACCATACCTACAGCAGCTGCACCAGGTGTTGTATCCACATTCCTGAAATAGATGGGGTACTGTTCTGATGCAACAGGATACATGAAAAGCAGATTGTTGGATAAGCTGTCTTTAAAAATCAAAATGTATGCATGATTCATTATAATCCATATTATAATTTGTTCAGTTCAGTTTGGATGTATGTTTGTTCCTACGTCCGTTGTTTGTCACGAAATGGAGTGTGCAGCAGTGTTGCTTGTATAGATTTTGAACTATAATAAGTGTAGCCATGGTTACATGGAACTGCTGTGATAGTAAAATGGAAGCTCATTTCTGACAATGGTTCTTTGATTGCTTTGCTCTTTAAATTCTTCTTCAATTTTTATGAACATTGCTCAAGTTGCTTGGAGCTCCTTCATAAAATCAACGTTTCGGGAATGTAGTTTAGTCTTGACCTCCAGACGTCCAGTCACTCTTAATATCTCAATCGATAGGAAAACCTTTTTGTGCTGTTTTGGATTAAGGATGTGTTGTTGTTATTATTTGGGAGCGAAGGTGTGCCAAAAGGACTAAGGAATATAAATGATTCAAAGGCATTTTCGAAGATTCATAAAACTAAATTTTTGCTTGAATTAATTGAATTTTTGCTTGAATCAATTGAATGAATTTTTGCTTGAATCAATTATATCCAACACTAGATATGAAATCAATAATGCACCTTGAAAATTTGTACAGCTTGTCTCTATGTCGATATGAACGAACCATGAAAATTTCATGCAAATCGGTCTAGCCGTTTTTCCAGAATAAAATACGGTAGCGAAAAATAATAAAAGCACCAAAAATTAATAATAGTGCCTTCCCCGACGACGACGACTAAGACGACCGAAATCGTAATTGAGTAAACTCGAGGACCATAAAAGATAGGGACATGATCGAAACGGCATATGAAAGCTTGGGACAAGAAGCGTGCACTAGGCTATATGATAAATTTCTTCGTTGATCCCCTAATAAGTTATTTGGCCAATTTAAGTAATTATCGACTATAACTCAAAAACTAAGAGTTGTTGATGTTTCATTTTGACGGAATACCTATGATACGATTGCACCAACTCTTTGTTTCAGACTTGATAACTTCGCTTATATTTCAACACCTTATTAGTTAATTGGCCAATCAAAGTATTTATCGACTATACCTCGAAAAGTTAGAGATGTAGACGTTCCATTTTGACGGAATATGATGCAATAGCACCAACTCTATGTTTCAGACTCGATAACTCTGTTCATATTTCAACAATTAATTAGTTAATTGGCCAATTAATTTTATTATTATGAATATATCTAAAACTAAGAGAGGTAAACGTTTATTTTAACGGGAAACGATACGATAGAATGAGCTCTTTATTCTAAAGTCGATAATTTTGTTCATCAACTACCCTATGATTGGTTAATTGGCCAATTAACCAATTATCGCTGATACTAAGAATGGTAGACGCCTCTTTTTGAAGAGGAATGATACTAGGAGACATTTAGACATGATTGAAACATGAAATGATAGCTGAACACCTACTCATGCACTAGACCTTAGTCACTTAGGCAATACACTTATCTGCCACGAAAATGAGTGATATCATAGTCAAAAACAATTGAAATTGTTTGGGTTTCGCAGCCACTTTGAAGTTCTTCTAATATGATGTGATATGAACTCAGTTCCTCACCCGTCCGTGGCAGTGAACTGGAGTTACAGGAAAAAAATCTCACCCTGATACCCTTAGGCTCGAAGGGTATCAATTAGTTACTACCATTGGCTCTATCATAAGAAACATGCAGATTAGGGTGCACACGCAGCCCCATGTTTTTTGAAATTTTGTGCTATGGAGCCGTACCTTCAGTTCAAGAGTAAAAGCTGGAAAACTCATTTTCTGACTACCTGCTGCCGTGTTTCATAGGATGCGATGCCATCTATGGGATTCATATCCCATGAGGATTTATAAATGACTTGAGCGTAAATGACTCAGAAGCGTAAATGACTCAGAAGCGTATAAGTTATTGTTTCAAACTTGTTTCATACTTGCTCATCTGAATTTCCATTTTGATTTGCTAATTTTCCACATTAATTACAGGCTCTAGCAATGTCTTCTTTGTGACCATGTCCCAGTCGAAAGACCCTCACTATTTCCTGACTTCCTGCTGGGAACCATCCTTACTGACGACGATCAGATGATAACAGGATCCAGATTAGGTACAATATATCGGCAAGTGTTATTTTGCTTTCTGGCCCACCACTGGAAGGAAACAGTTGCTCTTACATTGTTAAAGGACGAGAAGCTGCAAATATCATAGTCAAGACAGTCCTCCGATTCCATGAAAGAGGAAGGGTTATTGCTTTATCACATCACACGATGGCAGAAGAAGTTATAAGATGGCTAATCAAATCGTTCCTTTGATGAAAGTAGACCATGCCAGTCGTAAAACTGAGAAGAACATGCAAAGGTTCAAAAATTTGAAGGAAAATCTATAATATGTAAAAAAGACAACGAAACTTTGGCCAAGGGAGGCCCTGACAAGAATGGAAAGTGAAGATTGAAGAGGACAGGATATTCCTGTAATGGGTGCAATGGATGATGTCTAAAGGAAAGCAACGAAGGGTCAGGCAGACTTGGTGCTTCACTCTAAAGAGAAAAAGTGCAGGAGGACGAACAGAGCAAATAGAAGCAGAGAGAAAATCTGAGAAAACAGTCACAGGAATCTGCTCTCAGCGCCTTCTTCAGTGAGAGTGAAGACATCATATTGCAAGTTTCAAAGCTTCCCTAGAAACGACTATGAAGTTTTGGCCTAGAAATGTAATGCAGAGGATAACCAATGAAGAAGACAGAAAGTTTCATGTTTCAATGATGAGTAAGTATGGGTACAGTTGATGCCGCTCTCAGTTCCACAGAGAGGAAGGTAGCAGATAGAATGAAAGCCGCTGAGACAAGAAGGCAGAAATAACTAAATAAGAACGTAGGAAACAGGTGTCGTTGAATGACTCGGCAGATGACGAAGGACATTCTGGTGAGGAGGGGACCATATCTCCTGTACCAGAGAGCAAAGATGAGACACGCCCCACAGAAGAACTCTTAAAACTGGGACTGGTGCGTTCTGGCCCCATGATATTCTTTGTAACCCTGAATCGTTGGGACTGCCATCCAAAACAAGATAACTCCTACACAACTTGCAGTAATTACTCATTCCATGGTGAGTGCGACATCAGGGGCCTGCTCCAAAGTTAATCTTCACTTTATTAACACTGCATACAAATACAAGATTGTGACAACTGTCTCGATAGCAAAGAGGATCAAGGAATCATGGGAACCACCTAAAGTTGCCGTCATCCACTGGGATGGAAAGTTGATGGATACCCTCGGTAACGAGTCTGCTGTTGAAGAATGACTTCCAATTCTGCTTTCTGGTGTAGGTGGAGTCAAGTTGCTGGGAGTACCAGCTTTACCACAAAAATCAAAGGAGAGCGCAGCAACTTTGATTTCAAGGGCTACGAGAATCTGCTTGACAAATGGAACTGTTCAGATAATGTTATAGGAATGATATTTGATACAACCAGTTCGGATACTGGTGTAATATCTGCAGGTCAGTTTCCGAATGTTCATTCGCCATAATTAAGTTAACCTGCTGCGACAAATATTTATCATTTTCTTTTACGTACTTATTACATTTACATTCCCAGGATGCATAACTGTTCAAGCGACTCTCAAGAAGCCGCTTCTTTGGCTTGCTTGTCGACACCACGTTGGAGAAGTTCTACTCACGCATGCCTGGAATTCTCTCAAGGTTGAGGTGTCACAGAGCCTGGATATACTGCTATTCAAGTATTCAATAGGTAAGCTTTCAATAGCTGTCCTGAAATACCAATAATGATAAATGATCCTGCAGTTACCCTGTTGTTGCACCTTGGCTGAATCACAAATTATATTTGTTTCCAGATTCAGGGATAACTTCGAGAGCTTAACATGCTGCAGTATTGATGACTTGGAAATACCACAAATCCCAACCTCACTCACAGAGGAGAAGGACGACATTGTTTCATTATGTTGCAAAGCTCTCGATGACGGTTTTGCCAGAGACAATTAGGAAGAGCTCGTTAAATTAACACTCATCTATTTGGACTCAGGAAAGGATAAGTTCACCAGAATACTGAAACCTGGGCCCTTCATGAAGCTTGTTGGATGGCAAAAATTCTCTACACAATGAAGATTGTTCTCCTGCAACGACAAGTCAACAAATTGCCAAAAGGAAGAATTCTGGCTGCTAGTCAGTTAGACAAATTGAAGAAGTTCATTCTGTTTGTCGTGTTTTGCTGAATCCTCTGGTGGCTCACTGCCCCAGTAGCTTCAGCAGCTACGATCAATGACGTGAACTTGATCAACAATCTCAAAGAGTACAGAGACGAAGATGCCAAGACGGCACAGGCAGCATTGAAAGTATTAAGTGCCCATCTTTGGTAGTATCTAACGGAAGAACTAGTCCCACTCTGTCTCTTCAGTAGTGCACTTTCTACTGAAGAAAAGTGTAGTTTATACTTTGTTACTTTCAATCGTTTTCACTTGTCAATGGAATTTGAGAAATGTCATTGCATATTAGTGAAAATGAGTTTTTTTTGATTTTTCTTGAAAACGGAGCAGGATAGGCTGATAGTATGTTCACAACTCTAATATAAACTTGCTGATTGCGCTTCTTTTGAGCTATAATTTGACTCTAGCATGCTCAGGAGCCGAGATACACTGTTTGGGGCCTGAAAAGGCCTGCGCGTGGACAAAGAGGCCCCCTGCCACTTCTAAATATTGCCCATCTCGCTAAAGCTTCACAATTTCCCTACTTATAGCGAACCTCACCACCAAAAAATGTAAGGCTCAATCTGAGACATAAGGGGTGCAATGTGCACCCTAATGCAGATACACGCCTAACATCAACAACTTGAGCTTGGAACTTTTGGAACTTCCAGAAGACAAGGTTCTTTCAGGAAAACAATAGTTTAGGAAAAACAATAGTTTATTTTATCTCCATTTATATTACAAGGCAAATCAAACATATCAAAGCGTTGGGTATCTACTGCCTTCGTGTGTGAATAGAAAAGCAATCTCGTTGGGCGGTCGCTTTCTATCAAGTTGTCATTTCGCCCATTTCTGACAGCAGAAACTGCCAGGGATGAATCCACACATTCAGCTGTGTGTACCGTTTCCTAAAACTGCACGTTGATATCAAGGCTCAAGTTCAAAAACTGATCATGATTTTGCACTGGAACAGGATGATCAATTTTGTCATACAGACCGTGGGGTAAGTTTGTGGCTGGAGAAAGGGCACAGTTGCGATATGCTTAATAGTGCTCCCTGTTGTTTTTGACTATGATAGGTACAAACAGACTTTGCGAGTTTATAATATAGATGTACAGATTACTGGCCAATTTGAATGATTCTTGGATTTTAACTTTTTAGATTTCATGCTTTTGACGTAAATTCTTTATTTCTTATTCTGATGTTTGTAATTGAATTGAAATGAATTGTTGTATCCAATGGTTTGTGTATCACGTCCACTTGACAGGTTTTCTAGTAAGTTTATAAATGAGAAGTTATTGTAAATGCTGAGCCTAACACAACATGCATTTCAGACTTACTTAAATAGATCCCCTGAGACCTTCGTTGAACTTGTCTTAAGTCCTTTTCCTCTTCCAAATCCCATCTAAAATAACAATTCTAGAAACTTTACAAGGAATCAAACATTCTTTAAACATGTTCTTTTAACCATGAAAAAGCTTAGCTGTGTGAAAACTTTTACAGAAAAGGGTAAGCTTAACCTACTTACTGGCATAGTGATCATGCACAGAGGACAGCTAAATGGAAGTTCAGGGTTATGCTTGAATATAGGGACCGATTAGATGAGTCTGATGAGGGGTGTAACTTTATAGATTCATCATAGCTCATAGCATATAATCTAAATGACATCATACTCATTCCAGAACTGTTCAAGACATTTTTTGAAAACCCACGCCATGGTGGGGTTGGCAATGAGCCGAAATTTGAATATTCAAGCCACAAAGCTCAAAGAGATGCCTATTCTGGCATGTGTTTTAGTGCTCAGTAGCCCCATTGCTACTGATCAAGTCTCTAAAAAGCATGCAGCACTCAAAATCAAAACTGTAAACTGGTCACTCAATCATCACAAATGTTGGGATCATGCTTCACACGGGAAAAACAGATCGTTCCAGCACAGAAAGGGAGCTGTGGGGTGGGTGTTGCACGAAGGAGGGGGCAGTCGCACTCAGATTCGACGATGGCGAGTTAGCCGACAATGAGATGGAGAGAGGTGACTGCTCCTTCACTCGGCTGCAAACATTCCCGTTCTTGATGTAGTGGTACATCCCGGGGTCGCTACTGATCTTCTCCTTGATCTCTGCCACCGCCACCAGAGGTCTCCTCTGCTCCCGCTCCTCAGGACTCCTGTCCGGAGACATGTACACCTTCTCAAAACTCTTGCATTCTTCAGCACTAAGGATGCTGCATCATTGTTGTTAGGAAGACTTTGATCTGGCCCTTTGCTTCTTCCCTGCTCTCTCCCACACGGCAGCAGTCACTCACAGAGGGTTTTCCTGCCCCACAACTTGCAAGCAACAAGTCCTAAACTTTCCTGCGCAATGATCATATTTCATCCAGACCCTCTGTTTGCCCAAACACCATCACTGAGCGCTTCCCAGCGCATTCTGTCATCCTCCATAACAGCAGACATCACTGCAGCTTTGATTACCTGAGTGAAACTGACCCTCCCTCACAACCTTGCTCTGAATTTCGGTATCCACAGTCTTCCTCCACCTGCTCAGATTTACTCTTCAGGAGATCATCTTGAAGCTTCAGCTGTCTTTTCCAGTCCTTGATTTTTTCCTATTTTAGTCCTTCAACACACAGCGGCTGAGTGCAATATATCTTTGCTTCTCCCCAAAACCTTCTCTGCAGACAAAACATGATTTGTTAGAGTCCCCTTATCGAGCTTCATCACGGCCCTCCTATTGGCACTGCTCCAGTTGGCACCAAACACCACACTGTACAGGGTCTCCAATGAGAATTCCATGATGTAGATGTTAAATGAACACAGCAGTGTACAGGCCAGTGGATGAGCTGAGCACGAGTAGCATTTTACTGATGAGAGCTGCATTTCATCACACACAAGAAAACTGAGAAATAGCAATGAAAACTGCGAAATAGCAATGAGAAAATTGATCAATAGCAATGAGAAAATTGATCAATAGCAATGAGAATTATAATAATAAATGAAACTTTTATATCATAGTGGTACCTACATCAACTTATTGGAATGCACAGCTGTGCCACAAAAACAAAAATAACGAAACATAGCCATGACAGAAAACTGATAAATAGCAACCACATGTACAGTGTAAAGTGTACTTTTTGAGTGTACACTGTACACTCAAAAAGTTTGCTCCATCATAGACCCAAGTAAATGAACATTGTAATGAATGGAATAGAATTTGTCAAAATGTTATTAACAAGTGAAATTTATGTGTAGAATAAATTACATAATCACTTTGTAATGAACAGTACTTATTACAATCATATTTGAGAAGCATACTTCATGAAAAGATATATTTCAGAAAAGAAAGATTCTTTTGAGACATCAATCTGAGAAGCGAAGGGCATACTCTGAATAGATCCTGAAGAAGACTGTATTGTTTATTAAAACTGTTAGTACATTTGTGGTGAAGTAGCATGTTGTAGGATTACTCCCTATTGGCCCAGTCAGTCCCTAACCAGCAGAATTTAATGTACCATGTTATTTAATAAAGTATAATATAATATACTAGAACACCCGTCAAGTGGGCGTGGTATACTAAATTGGAGCGAATTATAGAAATTTAATAAGTGCAGCATCAAAATTGAAACGTCCTAAAACAAAGAAACAACGAAATGACAACAGCAGTGAAGCACGCGCACTTTCAATATACATGCATGAATGCATGTGCAACTCTTACGTCGCCTAGCAACACTTATCTATAATATAAAGGAAAGAGGCACTTATAGGAAAGTGGTTCCGCTGTATATGGATAACTCGACCAAATGGAGTTGGAGAGCCAGGATTTTTTGCAAGGTGGTAGATAGATCATTTCGGATTTTTGAATTAGGTCTTAGATTTTTTGTAATCGGCATTCAAAGTTGGGAAAAGGGGTGCAAAAAACGACTTTGCGATATAGGGAGAATAAGCGTTGCTAGGCGACGCAAGAGTTGCATGTGCATGTTTATTGAAAGTGCGCGCGCGTTGCTTTCAGTCCCATTTCGTTGTTCTTTTATTTTAAGACGTATCAATTTCGATTCTCTACTTCTTTTATTCATCTAATTCACTTCGTCTCCGATATTTAGTGTACCACACCCCCTTGACGGGTGTTCTAGTTCCTCCTATATTGCATAGTCGTTTTTTGCACCCCTTTTCCCAACTTTGAACGCCGATTACAAAAATCTAAGACCTAATTCAAAAATCCGAAATGATGTTCGACAGCGGAATTTATCTATCTACCACCTTGCAAAAAATCCCGGCTCTCCAACTCCATTTGGTCGAGTTATCCATATACAGCGGAACCACTTTCCTATAAGTGCCTCTTTCCTTTATATTATAGATTGAAATTTAATTTACTGACCCCCTGGTTATCACTTTATGACCTTATTTTGACCCCCATGAGACCACTTTCTGACAGTTTTTGAACCCTTACGAGAATTTAGAATTTCAGAATTGCAAGGAGCGCGAAAAAATGTCTAATAAAATCTGACAAGGCCTTCAGCCTTACAATTCTGAAATATCTCATGAAACAGCGCAGGATCCGAGGTCAGATAAGCAGGGCTAGGTATTTTGTTAAGCATTTACTGAGACTAAAGTTTTTAGAGGTCTTATATTGATCTGAGGTTTGTTCTCAGGACGTGAAAAATCTTTTTAGCTCATAAATGAAATCAAATTTGCTCAATGAAGATATNCAGCAGGGGTTCACCAGGGGGTCAGTAGGGGGTCAGCAGGGGGTCAGTAGGGGGTCATTGATATATATTTGCATATGACCCTAATTATAAATCGTATGCCGTCCATGTGCAATATAATATGATAAAATTTCACCAGTTCTAGTTCCTGAGTTGCAATGCAGTGCACCTGGCCAAGGACAGGATGCTTTATGACATACAGGGCGGCATAACTATAGCTTGGGGAAATGTTGTCAATTGCTGATATAGATAAACCCTGTCGAGAACTTCGTTTTGCGTGCACAAACTTATTTTTGACACCACCCGACAACTAAAAGCAAATGGCCAAATGAGGCCGATGATGTATCATTGTATCGCATCTGATCATGATTATATTTCTATCATATCTAAATAAAATAAATAAATAAAAGGATAATGGTATTTAACCATCACGATTCTCTAAAACACTGAAGAAACTAGCATTTGCAGCTATTGAAAAACGCCACCTTTATACTTAGGCGCCCAATAATGAATCCAAGAATGAATTCAAAAATACGATCACATTTGGAGGAAGGAAACTGCTAACCAATGTTAATGACCCTTTTCTTTGCAACAAAAGGGTGACTCTTCAGATAATCATTGAATCTAGATTTGCTATCTCAGTAGGTAGGACCTTCAATCTTCTGTATTACTAGGGTGGATAGATACCAATAATGATTAGGATTGACAGTCTTAGTGTTCTTCTTATAACTTTCTAAATTTTAAACTTATCAACACTACTTATTACAATCAAATTTGAGAAGCGAGGGCCACACTTTGTTGAGATCCTGAAGAAGAGACTCTGGGAGCAGCCCTTCAAATTTTATCAACAAATTCAACTATATATCTGGAGGAAGTAGGAATGGAGCACAGTGTAACTTGTACACCCCTAGATCTAAGAGCCTCAAGAATTTCTACTATCTAGGTGCCAAGGCATGGAATACTATACCACCCAATCTGAGAAATCTGGACGACGCTGGAACATTTAGCTGTAAACTTAAAACTATGCTAATTGAATCTATCACAAACGACTCAAAATACGAGGTAAACAATGCCTTCGACTTTGTTTACAATCCCTGCGCACAGAAACCTTGATGAAATAGAAAACCCCCTTGAATC